>OX596275.1:22860364-23070364 GCA_951394225.1 Harpalus rufipes | reverse complement strand
CTTCGCACGACGTCTAATAAGGTCAGTTCATATTTTATGAAGACTATTTAACATGTTATATAGCTTAGTGCGCAGGTCGCGCATGGGCGATATCAGTCCCTCGCGTTTTGTACATTTATTATGAATTCAGCATTACAGCATGTGTGAATTTTATTCAGCATTAAGTTAAAGCATAGAACTACTGTACTGTCCTTCGTTCGATGTTCTGTCTCATTTCCTTTTGAAGTTAATTAATAGAAAACATTACCACTAGCACCTAGTACGCGTACAAAAAATAACAGACGCAACGACAGTGTTCTCACAACTCGCGAATATTACCCATTCGGCTCAATCCTCCCCTCCTAATACAGTCCACTTTTATCGTTTCTTTTTTACGTTAAAGGAGGAAACCTCATGATGCGTTGACGGGGCCCTCGTACATTTGAATTTAATAATTGTATTTAGAGGTACCGCGGATACTCAGACTACGTGGGTACTTATGCATCTGTGTGTTGATATTTTTCTACAATTAAATAACAATAATCAATTTTTATTTAATAAGTATGTTTTCCATTTTAATGATAAATTCTATAATTTTTGTGCACCTGTGGCAGAAATGAAAAGTTGGTGCCTATGATCCTAGAATAAAAAGTAATTTATATTTTATCATTTTTATGGCTTACAAAAGTACAAATACTATGGCATAACATAAAACAGAAATAATTTATGTTCATGTAAAATAAAACACATATTAATTCAAATATATTTTTTAAGGGGTTAACTCAATAAGTCAAAAGTTATTTATGTATTTCCACATTTTTTAATGTCATCGTACATGGTCGGGTAAATTATTTGTTAACCAATAAAAATAGAAGCGTAGAATATGGAAAATAAGTGCTTTATAGAGTTGACATTTGGCTCCCACTAATAACTTTACAAAGCAACACAAATAAATCGACTTCCCATCCATTTCCTCACAAAAACTTAAAGCAGTATGTTTGTAAAGCAGCAGTTTTATTTCCTCCATTCCGTAAAAAAAGACAAGTGCACACACAAAAACAGATTTCCAGCTCAAAATAAAATATTACCGCATTCCCCTGAGCAATAATAGACATACGTACAGCATGTGTGTGTACTAAGCTACGACACCCTGGGGAGGCCAAACCATAGCAGACGTGGAACCGATTTAACAATATCTGCGTATCTAGTGGTCACGTGACTATAAACAGTTCAGTGTATAGGCTGAGGATCATTTCTCACTTATGGTGGAGTGGATATTCGTCAATCCTGCGATTGGGTAAAGATAATGTGAGTATTATACCAACTATTAAAGACAAAATTATTGTTGGAAGATGTAATCCGAAATAAGTAGGGTGAATATAATAATTGTAGGATTATACTTCGTTTAAGTTAAGATTGGAGTAGATGGCGCTTAGTATTCGACCGGTTTTACATACATTAAAAATTTAAATTTATGAAATCAAAACAACAAATTATTATTTGTAAAAATATATACCAGGGCCAATTTGAGGCAAGTGCAAACGGTACAGCCGCAACAGGCTCCGCAATTTAAACGATGAGTTTCACCACCAACAATTAGAATATTGGTACTTTATCTTAAAACCAAGGATTAAAAACGAAATGTAAACGAAAACAATATAAAAAAATCTGATGTGGCCAGCACATTACCTTCCATTAATCCTGTATATTATGTACAAATTCCATACATAAAGTTTCTTGCAAAAGATCCTATATTTCCGCTAAAACTAAACTATGCAATTTGGACTTGACACTGACATCTTCTTCTTCTTTAGCTTTTCCCATTCGTTAGGGGTTGCTATTTTTTATTTTCTTCTTCCAATCATTTCTGTTTTGCGTGTCGTCCTCATTCCGTTCCTTTTTTCTTACGTCTTCCGCAATATAGTCCTTCCATTTTATCTTTGGTCTTCCTATGTTTCTTCTACATTCTACTACTAAGCTATTCATTCTTCTTCCAATATATTTTTCATCTCTCCTCATGACATGTTAAAACCAATGTAATCGTATCTATCTAGAAACAACAATCACTCGAACCATTTCCCTTATCCTTTAATTCCTTACCCTATCTTTCCGTGTCTTCTCCAACATCTATCTCAACATCCTCATCTATGTCACATTCATTTTCTTTTCATTTTGAATTAATTGAATATATTAGCAGTTTCCATGGTTAGCATAGTTGGCTGATTTATGAAATTTAATATCTTTATAATTCTTTAACTCTATATCTATTGAATATGAAGTATAAAATGCAATCACATCGTATAAGTGATATTTACCTGCATTTTTTCAAAACATACTGTTAAAAGTTGCAAATGAGGGTACTTCCGATGGACCAATTATAACCAAAATCTAATCGTGTGTGCATATGGATCTGAACTTGAGGATTACAAAAAAATTATAATTTTTGGAATCGTGGTATTGGAGTAATGCGATCCAAAATGATCGTCACATACACACTCACATACACACACACATACACACACGCACACATACACACATACAAACATCATCGTAAAAATAGTAAATTCGTATTCTAGGGACCCCAAAACGTGCTTATTCTTTAGAAACTCACTATGGAAATTTTTGACCAAAGACAATACCTTCCTTAAATTATTAAAAAATCTTTCAATAAACAGAACTAAAACTAAAAAGATTGTACCCTTTAATTGAATACCTTTCTTACCTTAAGGTGACTGAAGATAAAAAACGAAATAAACCGATTAAAAAAAAAAACGAAAACGGAAACGAAATCCAATATTTTTTTTTTTCGTCCATGATTGAAAACAAAATATTTAATATTAATTGCCGGTTTTAACCGTTATTTTATTCAATATTTAAGTTTATTTCTAGTAAATAATTTAGACGCAAAAATTATTGAATTTCCTGGTATCTTATATGTATTAAACGGTATACTCGTTTTTTTCATCTACTGAACACTGACTGCATTAATTTTCGTTTGCACAAACTGACGATATTCCTCTTATTAGTTAATTTATGTGCTTATATACGATTTTTTTTTTGTATTGCTTCATTTTCTACTAAACCATGACATTATATTGTAAATATTTCTGCAATTGTTTTATTAAACAACAACTAATTTAAAATATGTACTAATGTACTAAATGTACTAATGTTCTAAATATTATTTTTTGAAAATTTTTGTTATTGTGATTAAAAAAGATCGTTAAATTCTCAATCTGATATATTGAAATTTTTTGTTATATATTGTATAAATTTACAGATATATAATAATATGGAATAATCTGTTGTAATAAATCTCCCTACCCAAACAACTCCATGGAAGCCAGTTGAGATATTTAAATGTTTGTAATTGGAATATAAATACAAAATGTCATTGTCAAGTTTTACAGACATTACTCAAAGCTTTTTTCTGGAAAGTAGGTACATTTAACATTGCTTATTATATTATTAATGAAATATTAAAAATTATGGGTATATTAATAATATTAATGTAATATTAGATATATCCTTAAGAAATACCGCTACTACCGTCAATGAATATGAAGAATTTTGAACACATTAGAAGAGTATTCATCATAGAACGAAAGAATAGATAGGTAAAATATACAATTGAAATTATTTTTTTGTGTATAAGGAATGTTAAATTCGTAAATTATATAACAAAATGCAAGTGTAGAGAGATATTGTGCTAGCCACAAGACCACAACATTTTTTTTTTTAATTTATGATGCCACGCCAGACAAAATACACGTGTATTTGTATGGAATTGAAAGACACGTTGAATGATATAGGTCCCCAGTGTCAGTGGCATTCAAGACATGGATATAAGTAGTTTTTTTGTGTTATTTCATTAAATTTCTTATTATCCATGAATAATTTACTTCCAATTACTGACCACGAAAGTTAATTTTTCTACTCCCCTTGTGAAAATATGACTTTACGACGTACATATATAATATAAACCACAATTCAGTGGGTACAACTGCAATTAATATACGTATTTGAACCTATATTCAACAAATGATTGTCTATAGACGAATATATTGGATTTTAATAAAGTACGTACATTTATGAGTACATTACATTATAAAATGTGGTTTGTTGTTTACCATAATTATGATTTATATATGTATATTTATAAATAATTTTCCGCGACATTTTAGTTATTCATATAATGTAAATTAAATGTGGTCAAAATTTTCATATTTATTGCTAATTAAAATTAATTGGGTTCATTTTTTATAATTTATTCAGTATTATTATGATTCGCGCTAATAAAGCTTCCAATGATCAGGAAAAATAATTAAAACTATGTTTATTTTACAAATTCAAATCGATTGCAATAATTATTATTTTATGCAGGAGCAAATTATAAAGCTGAACATCAAGAAGGAACAAATGCCTTCAATTAATTAGATATTTATCACTTTATTTTTAAAATAGAAATATTTTATGAAAAAAAAAAAAATTTTAATCAAGATAATGAGAAAAATACCTAGGTAAAACAAAAAAAATCGTAGAATGACAATTCAAAGTCATACGTTCGAAGAACACTTTATATTACAGTACCAGTACCTTTAATATAACGTCCCTTATTAAATAGAGATACAGACGTTATTGATGATACATGCCTATTTGATGTGTTGCGACGCAGATCTACATGCATGTTGACATTGCTCTCAAACACACAAAAAGTAGTAGTAACGTATGTCAAAAAAGATACAGATGTCTAATACACTACCCTCTGGGTTAATATTTGTCCAATGACGTTAATATTGAAGCCAAAGTTGTAGTTTGCATCAAGTTTGCATTTTTATTATCAATCAGGGTAGGCCGTAGAAAACAAAATTTGCACTATAATTTTAACATTTTAAGAGTAATTTACCATTTGAAATCAAGTTCCAAAACATATAAGTTAGTTAGAACTTAGTAAAAATATGAAGTTAACCAGAAACCAGAGAGAAAAATCTGATGCCAGCACAATACCTCCCGCCATTTCATTTATATATTATTATATATTTATTAATGCTGGCAACTACATTAAATTCCTTTGCATTATATAATATAACTATTGTCCCAATTTATTATATGTATTCGTATTTTCTTCTCCAGAATCTTACCAAAAATCTAACTTGTGACGTTAATTTCTTTTCAATGACAAATATATGAAAATTAATTTAATGATTAAATATTTTTAAATTCATATTTTAATATTTTCTTCTTAAAATACTAGCATTATTAATTTGAAATGATTAATTTATTGACTGTGACATTTATGTCAATTACATAAATTTGAGATCTGAACTGTGTATCTTTAAATAATAAATAAAAATAAATATTTTTTTTTATAACAAATTCTGAATTTAAATGTATTTTTCGAAGAAAAACTATTTGTGCTTCAAGTAAAGTGCTATAATTTCTGGTTATTTACTTATTTACACCAAAATCTAATTGCTTCTTTCCATATTAGAATAAGTTATAAATTCAAGGTTTCAAAATATTCTCAACGATATTTGAGAAAAGGATCCACACACACACGAACACACACACACAATCATCGTGAAAATGTTAAAATCTGATTCTAGGGACCTTAAAACGTGCTCATTTACCAAAATCTCGATATAAGATTTTTAGCATGATCCCTATGCCTCCCTTACCAAAGGTAGCGGGAGATAAAAAGTAGAACACTCTCAGTACTCACCTGATTAAAAAAATGTATGGGGTAGAAATTTATGCTGCAATTCAAGATTATTTTGAAAACATTGCAACAGAAGATTGGAAACTTTTACAAAGTGTAAAGAAAAAATTGTAAAGATTATTGCTGTTCCAGGAAACTACTTTAAATATATTTAAAATAAATATAAAAAAAAATAATTCTAGCATGGCCCAATGAGTACGTAATACAATACCTATCTACATATAAATTTATATGTAGATCTGTGATTACAACAGACAGTTAATACATGTTGAATAGTCATCTTCCGCGAATCAGACTATACTTGTAATCGATAATTATAAATACTCAACATTCGTCGCATTCCTACACTTATCCAGTTTATCCTGAAATTTACAGAATCCCCCGCTTAAAAGAAACGCGACTAAAATGATAAAATATAATCGCATTCAGTGGACGAACGCACAAAGGGCACAAAAAGGGGCTATTCTCTAGTTCAGGATTTTGAAGGATGATCCTCGAACTGCTCCACTTCGCAATTTGTGTTTCGAAACACCATTAAAACAAAATAACGTGCAGCAGGGTTATGCTATAGCAACGGACAAAAAAGCATCGGGTATGATGCGACGGCAGCTGTGACGTCACGTCCACCGGGACGCCCGATATTTCCCGAAGGGTGACGTATGAGTTGTTGCCAGCAGGAAATAGTTGTCGGTTAATTTGTTACAACTTTTATGATTTGTTACCGGTTTAACTGGGGATGTAATTAGATTTCAAAAGTAATCTCGTAGGTTTTCAACTTACCTATACCTGTAATTCTTTTAATTTTTAACTGAGTAGCTCGTGTATTTAAATTTATGGAAAGCAAAGTAGGTTTTATGAAGATCTACAATAAATTATACCTGCGTTTTTCAAACTGCAGGTCCTGAAACTTCAGTGTGTCGCAAAATAAATAAAATGAGTCGCAAAAAATCTGATGTGGCGAGCACAATACCTGTCGTCAATCCTGTGTATTATGTATAAATTCCATACATAAATTTTCTTACAAAAGATTCTAAATTTCCAGTAAAATTATTTCATAAACTACGCAAATTGCACTTGACACTGACTTCTTCTTTAGCTTTTCCCATTCGTTAGGGGTAGCTACATAATTCTGTTTTGCGTGTCGTGCTCATTCAGATCCTTTTCTCTCAAATCTTCTGCAATGCAATCCTTCCGTATTATCTACCTTCTTCCTATGTTTCTTCAACCTTCTATTACCAAGCTATTCATTCTTCTTCCAATATATTCTTCATCTTTCCTCATGACATGTTCAAACTAATGTAATCGTCTCTTTTGTATCTTTCTAGAAACTTCTAACACTAGAATTATTTCCCGTATTCTTTCATTCCTTACCGTATCTTTTCGTCTCTTCCCCAACATCTATCTTCATTCATTTTCTTTTCATTGACACTGACATCTGTCAATTAGAATTATTTGAATATATTAGCAGTTTCCATGGTTAGTATAGCTGGCTGATTTATGAAATTTAATATCTTTATAATTCTTTAACTCTATATCTATTTAATATGAAGTATAAAATGTAATCAAATCGCATAGAGAATAATGTATTCTTTAAGTTATAGTAACGTTAAATGTCAATAAATGATATTTAACTGTTAAAATCTTCAAATGAGGGTACTTCCGGTTGACCAATTATAACCAAAATCTAATCACCTCTTCTTCTAGATGTAAACTTGAGGAATACGAAAAAATTATAATTTTTGGAATCGTGATATGAGGTTATGTGATCCGAAACTTTTGTTACACACACAAACTCACACACACATACATACTACATACATCATTGTAAAAATAGTAAAATCGTATTATATGGACCCTAAAACGTGCTTATTCACTAAAAACTCTTCATTGATTTTTTTTGACCAAAGACAATATACCTAAACGTGACGGAAAGTAAAAGCAGAAAATAATGTGTCTGATTTGTGATACATAGGTATACTGGGTTACAATGAAAGATGTAGTTCTTACAGTGGGTCGCAATAAAAAAAGTTGTGCTATATTCATATTTTTTTGTAAAATACAAAACCGACTAAATATAACGGCCCGAGTTTTGAAGATGTAAGTTTTGTGCCTGGCGAACATTATTAACTTGAACCATTTTATCCGCTCAAGGAAACTTCATCGTACAGCTTATGTTTTGTATCTTTAGACGACTGGAATACTTTTGACACGGTCTCGCACAAATCCATCGTCCTTGCGCTACACAGGAAGGGGTATGATGAAAAATTCCGTCAAATAAATCTGGACGACGCCATAGGCCCATACTACCATCTCCATGGACAGCGCGAGTTCGGGTGAGGTGTATTTAGACCCCTTAAGTCCCACGTTTTTTAATCTCGTCCTGAAGGAGCTGCTGGAGACTATTTACAAAAAGCGTCCTGGGAGTACCATCTCTGATAACACTCCCGTGACGTGCTTAGATTTCAGACAGTCCTCCTAGCGGGCAGCGACAGCCATCAATCACAGTGGACGAGGCGAGCAATTTTTTCGGCGCAGAAGTATGGCCTGGAACCGTAAAAAATGTGTAGCAGTACTTGCCGCCACCACCTACGGCAAGGTCATTGCTCGCACAAAGCCCATGTGTAGGCTTCAAGGAGCCTATATACCCATGGCCACCGAAGTCAACCAGTTCCGCTACTTGGGCTTAGATCCTAGATTTCAGTGCAACAGGCGTCTGCAAGCCTACATTACACAACCTAACAACCTATAGCTGTATCGTCTCAAACGCGCTACACTTAAGATGAATAGCTACCCCTGTACTAAAATATGAAACGAAAATTCAAATAAATTGTTCCTGTACTAGAACTATTAACATTTTTAAAAAAATCAACATTAGACGAACATACTTATGAACCTGCATCTAAAAAGAAGCTTATACTCTTCAAGTTTCACCTTATCCCTCGGCTCTACCACAGCCTGAAGAACTCCTCCGTCACCTGCAAATTATTTATAAAATGCGACTATGTCATCCGGAAGTCCACGAAGAAGATACTCCACCTTAGCTCCAAAACCAGCAACCATTATTTCTACGCACGCCAAGTTAAAGGACAGCAGAATCGATATTTCTCACCTTAAAGCAACCATCCCCAAAATTCTTAGAGACAGACTTGCCCTTTTCCAAGAGGAGGGAGAACTATCTCGTACGGTCCTCACTTGCGAGCCAACCAAAACCTTCGCTAAGTGAGTCTCCTAACTCGCTCCTTCTGCTGGGAATGCCCAATGTCCTTTGGCGAGACTTCGGACAATAAACGGCTCGTCACACTAAATTTCGGAATGCACGGCCTAAACGTTAAATCTCCCTCGGTTCTTTGAGGAGCTCTTAAGTCCATGCCTGTCTCAGATGGAGCAGTACCCTACAGAGAACTTTCATGGTCCACGTATGGCGACTGTCGAGGATTCATTCCAACCCCACCTAAGAGGGAACTAGCCGGAAGCATAAATGCTGTCCGCCTGTGTCACCATATCTCTATCTAAATCTATAATACATTATTCTATAATAATTTAACTTTATTAAAGTACAATGCGCTATATAAATGTCAAAATTCTTATCTAATCCAGTCTACTGAATAATACTTCAATTTGAAAATTTTACGAAGAAGGATTCATAAAATACTTCAGGATAACTTTGTCAGATATTTTTACTTAATTTTTCTTGATTCAAAATTCATTTCCGCATATTTTCAAGCCTCTTTTAGCCGAATATGTACATGAATTGCGCTTTTGTGAAATTTCACAAGCCCTTCCTATGAATATGCATTTTTCGAGTGCTTTAAATTTCGCACCCCTCATTCATTAGTTTCATAAAATGAAATTCACTTTTGCATCTCCTATAATTATCAAGTCAACGCGGTAATCAATTTATCATTTTTTTTTAAATTAACAAAACTTTGCACTATTATTTGGCTCAAGTTTAAAAGGCTGTCATAATGTTTATAAATATTATTCAGCTTTATACTTAATTAACAATAATGGACACTATTAAATATGATTATGACAGTCTACTTATAATGCTTTTTCTACGACCGTGGGAAACAGGCTTTTCAAGCTGTCGCTCAGGACAGAAAGTTTACGTTTCTAGTTGAGTGAGCGATTTGTAGTTTTTTTCGCTGAAAGTAATTTTATCTACTACTGATTCGGTAACTAAGAATTCGCACTCTAGCAACGCATCAATAATGCGTAAGTAAAAAGTTTCGCACTACGTGATTTGGATGTAAAATTAAATTTTTGACATATTTATTTATTAATATTAACAGTTATATTAAAATTCGGACACGTAGAAAAGTTAATACAAGGCTTCTTATTTTCAGAAATTATTTTTTCAACATTGTTCATTGTCGCATATTCTTCAATGTCAATGGTAGTAGTATTATCTGCAAATACCTAATTATGAATACCTCACCATTATTGAGTAAGACAAAATTGCCTGATTTGTACGTTTCTCGTGGTACACCATTTCAAAAAAACTTCATACGTGTATTGATTGTGACGTATTTTGGATTTATTAGGCAATGTATCGGCGCATGCGATATTCACACCCTCTTCTATACTTCTCAAGTTTCTTTCACGTATAACTTCACCCATATTCACACGTTAACTACTGCCGTTTTCGAATGTAAAATTTTATTACTTAGTGAAATTTGACATAAATAAATTTATTGAATTAAGCATGTGTTGTTAATTTGTTGTTATGGTACGGCATCAGCACTTTATGATTAGAACATTATTCGTTTTATCGGTCTCGATTATTGTTACTTGAAACTTTTATATCAATTATAGTTAGTAGTATAAAAAAAAAAAAAATTAAATGCTGCGTAGGCCAGGTAAACTGTCTTCTCGCCCAAAAAAGTTACGCAGCTTGTAATGTAAATAACTATTTCTACATTTTCCGTACCTTGGAAACGGTCTATAGCACGACTAGCTGAAAAATGTAATCATTCGGAGTGAGATTTAAAACAAAGTGTTTTTATGATCTTTTTCATCGTTTATGAACGAACATTGAAAAAATAATGTATGTCTCGAGCGTAAAGGGACTTTGTTGCTTTCGAAATATTCAACTTCTTTCTTAAGCAAAATAGTAGGTATTACTTTTAAAATACCTAGTTTTCAATATTTATATAAAGCATGAACAACTAATACATATATCGGATATCCCAGGAAATCTTGGCATAGCAATTTAACAGTCTTTTTCAATTATATGTCACGTAAAATATATATAATTTCGGAGCACAAAATTCTGATTTTTTTTATTCCCAAAAGTATTAAATTTAAGCTTGCTCGTGTTGTTAACTTCATCCACAGTAATAAGAACATCTATCATAGCGCCGTTCAGGATGGGCTAGAGGAACCACATATTTTTGACATGGGTAATACTTACCCATTAGTAGTAGTACTAGTAAGGCCCTGGGGGCTTGATTCTCTAAATTTATCGTATGCGCTTTTATACTTTTGGCACATACGAACTTCTCTATGGTATTCTTCAGTACGAAAAGAGTAGGGAGGTATGAAAATTTCGTATGCGATAACATATAGTGGGCTGAAACCATTCGTAGGGAATATCGCATGTTTTGTAACAGGAGTTCTATATACTATTATAAATATTTATTATTATAAAATTAAAGTTAGAAAAGGTGAGAAGGATGTATTTTAAATAGTTTCATATCTAGAACACATCCGTTAAATCCACTTCAAAGTAGGCCCCTTGCGCCTCCACACATTTAGCCCACCGATCCTTCTACTGCTGGTAACACCTTTGAAAGAATTCTTTTAGAATGGTTTGTAGCTCCACCGTCGCGGTCTGCATTATCTCTTCTCTACACTGAAAACGGGATCCTTTCAATGGCTTTTTAATTTCAGAAACAACCAAAAGTCGCAAGGAGCCATGTCTGGAGAGTAGGGAGCTTGGCGAACGACTGGAATTTAATTGTTTGCCAAGAAAGTCTGGATCAGGTGCAATGAATGAGCTGGAACATTATCATGATGCAACTGCCAGTTGAAACAACACCTCACACAGCATCTACCAAGCAACGAATGACACACCCAATGGCGAAGCAAAAATTCACGCATGCACATGACAGTGTCTCCTTCCACTGTGGAAAGAGGCCCTATGATCATTATTTTGCGCGGGAAAATTAAGGTCAGATTATTTTTACACAGGCCTCGTATACGAGTATAATCAATATTGTATTCAACTAAAACGAGTGTAAGCTGTGAGGGCCGAACACCTAACATAAAGTAATATTGTGACCGTAGAACATATATTAACATCACATGATACTAGTGAAAACATATTATTGGTTGGTAGAAAGTTCATTCGTTTGTTCTCGTTCATTTTCATGCGCACAGCTTCAACAATATCGCACACCAGTCGAGACCTTTTTAGACCTTTTTAGTAAAAAAAAAAATGTTTCGGCGCACACGATACAGGGGCTGTGCGATGCTATTCGCGTGCGTTGAGTTTCGCATGGCTTTAAGAATTAATTAAGCCCCTGGAGTCCTTGCAGTACGTCTAACGCCAGGTGGCTCTCTTTTTACCGGAGATCACGTTGTCCTTCATGTTGCAATCTACCTCAAAATAGTGTTTTGATCGGGAACATTTGCATGACGACCAAGCTGCGTTTTTTAATTGATTCACCGTTGTAAATTAAAGTTTCTATAACAATCACGCAATGTTTCAACACTCCACTGCAACGTGATTACTAAATAACCTCGTAAATAAATCTCAGAGATGGGAAGGACCACCATCCGGCCTTCCTACTTACCACTAATGGCCATTGTCAATTTCAAAAACATGCGGGTCCTCTAGCCCAGTGATTCTCAACCGGGGGTCCGCAAGCTAAGCCTAGGGGGTCCGCAAGTACCTACCTTGCTAAATATCTGTATTTTTACAGTATTTAAAAATAAGCATAGTATAATTATGCCAACCTTTTTACTTTCCATGATTTAAAATTTTACTTGGGGGCCGCGTGGCGTAGCTATGGGGGGAGTGGTTTACGGGTTCAACCCCCCCCCCGATTTTTTTGCAAAGTTTCCAAAATTAATGTGTATTGTTGCAATCCGTTAAATATATTCTCTCGCTCTGTCCTAAAATGTTATGTGGTCTGGTAATTTATTTTTCTACATGAAAGGGGAAAAACATGCAGTTGCACATCTCTTGAAAAAATGTAATTTTCAATTATAAGGCATTCGACCTTGAATGGAAAAAAAATCGCCCGCGGCGCATTTTTTTTCTGGATGCCTTGCCTCACCAAATTTTGAGCCGCCACTGGAGACTAGGACATATAAGCCCCCCCCCACCTCCACTAAGGTCCAGATACGCCACTGCTTGGGGGTCCGCCAAATTCGATATACTTTGCAGGGGGGTCCCTGTTAATAAAAAGGTTAAGAAACAGTGCTCTAGCCCACCTGTATAATATACATTCATTTTGTTAAATTGTATTTCGTATTGTATTGATGGAAGTAAAATATGTCGAGGACTGGTATACTAAAATAAATTTGCAGAGGAGGCACGTCATCAAAACATTACAAAATGAAAAAAAAAACTGTAAAAATGACCGAGTGATGTTTATGTACGAAAACGAAGAAAATAAAAAAATACTATATTTTGCATACTATAGAAAAGTACATTTTAATTAAATTTCCAATTATTTTAAAGTCGAACGTAATGTTTTAATGCATTTTTAATTTATTTAAAACAATTGTAGGTCATTTTATCACCTCATGATGGCACTACTAGATTTCAATATTTATAGTATTTACGCAAAATTTTATTCACCCTAATATACTACCATGAATTTGTTATTTTAGTTGTAGCTTAATTAACCCTGATTAAAAAAGATAAATAATACCATTTAATCTATTTATGAAAGAAAGGAAGTGCGAGTATAGATACGAGCAGAGCTGGGCTGTAATTAATTACTCTTGATATTTCATTACTAATTAAATTACTTTTTCCCAAAAAGTAATTTGTAATTAATTACTTTGTAAAAAAATCTGTTGTGGTCAGCACAATACCTCTCGCAATTTTCATTTTATGTTGCATAGGGCGCGAGCAGTCATATGACTTTTTACCTCTCGCTAAGAGAGGTATTGCATTCATGCTAAAAATCACATATCCATATTTTATTGAATAAGCACGTTTTAAGGTCCCTACAATCCGATTTTAACATTTTTACGATGATGTCTGTGTGTGTGTGTGTGGATGTATGTGTGTGTGTGTGTGTGTGTGTATGTATGTAGGATGTTGGAAGGACGATTACTCAAAAACTATAAGACTTAAAAATTGTTTAATTACGTATTTTCCAAACGGACATTCATGGGAAGATCTGAAAAGGTTTTGGTAACAATTGGACAACCGGAAGTAGAAGATTCTTGAAAAAAAATCTTCTAAATAATATTTTTTGAAAATTTTTCTTGGTAATATTAAAGAAAATTAAATTCTCTATCTGATACATTTAAATATTCTATTATATATTCTATGGATTTAGAGATAAAAGAAATATAATAAATAAAATAACGTTATAATAAATTTTACAGCCGAAAGGATGCCATGGAAAATAGTTGACCAGTTGAACTGTTTGTAACTGACAGATAAATGTCAGTGTCAGAAATTCATAGATATTACTAAAGAGTTTTTCTGGGAAGTACATATACATTATATTATTTCTTAATGTATTAGTAGTTAAATATTTAAGATTATAGGTCTATTACATATATCCTTCAAAAATACAGTCAATCCTGACAATGAATTGGAAACATTTCGAAAAATTAGAAGAGGACAAAATTTCTTCATATAATGAATTTAAAATTAAACAATCTAAATATAAGGAATAGATATATGTAAGTACAATTTTTGGTGTAGAATGTAGGTATACAAGAAATGTTAAATACAATAGGGCGCCTTGACAAGCAGATATGGGGACTCATGTCAGAATGATAGCTAGTAATTATGTATATAGATGTATCATAATTTCTCATTCTAAATTTAGTGATTTTCCAATTCCATATGGTTTATTTTCCTCGACAAGTAAATTCCACACTCCTGGTGACAAATTAACTACGTGTATTTAGAAAATCTTGAAATTCTGAATGAAACATACTGACTAATTATCATTCTGAAACGGGCCCCCACATCTGCTTGTCAAGGCCAACAATGTAACATGACTGTTCGCGCCCTATACTTATGTAACCAAAAAAGGAAGTGGCGAGAGGTATTGTGCTGGCCACAACAGATTTTTTGGCCTTGGCAAGCAGATATGGGGGCCCGTGTCAGAATGACAGCTAGTAATAATGTACATAGGTGTCAAGTATTATAATTTTTCATTCAAAACATCGTGATTTTCCAAATACATGTAGATTATTCTCCTCGACAAGTATATTCCATATTATTGATGACAAATAAATTTTAAATGAAAAATTATGACATATGTCAATTGTGACATATGTAAATAACTACTAGCCGTCATTCTGACACGAATCGTCATATCTGCTTGCCAAGGCAAACATGACTGCTCGCGCCCTCTAAGTAACAAATGTAACATTTCTTGTACACAAAAATACTTGAAATTGTATCTCTTCTTTCGTTCTATGAGGAATTTTGTCCTATCCTTCTAATATGTTCAAAATTCTTCAAATTCATTGACGGTATTAGCAGTATTTCATAAGGATATATGTAATACTAACAGACCTATAATTTTAAAAACATATTTAATTAATAATACAATAAGATATATTAAATCTACTCGTACCTCCCAGCAAAATCTTCCAGTAATGTTAATAAAACTGCTGATTTTTGACACTGACATTTTGCACTTCAATTACAAACATTTAAATATCTCATCTGGTTTCTATGGAGTTTTTTGGGCAACGAGATTTATTACAACAGATTATTCTATATTATTATATACTATATCTCCAAACCTATAGGAGATATAATAAAAAAAATTAAATCAGATTGAGAATTTAATTATCTTTTTTATTTGTAGTAACAAATTTTCAAAAAATAATATTTAGAATTTTTTTTTTAGAAATGACTTGCGATTGTCCTATTATTACCAGAACCTATTCAACTCTTCTCATTACTGTTAGATTGAGGAATCCGTAGTTACACAGGTCTTTAGTCTTATAGAATTTGATAAATCGTACCTACAACGTCCTCACACACACATACACAGACATAATCGTAAAAATGTTATAATCGGATTCTAGGGACCTTAAAATGTGCTTATTCACTAAAATCTGGATATACGATTTTTAGCATGAATCCAATACCTCAATCAAATTTTCAATTAGTTTCCATGGCATTATTTTGGCTGTAAGATTTATTACAACAAATTACTTTATATATTTTATTTTTTTGTCTCTAAATCTATAGAATATGTAATAAAATATTTAAATATATCAGATAGAGAATTTAATTTCCTTTAAATATTACCAAGAAAAAAATTCAAAAAATAATATTTAGAAGATTTTTTCAAAAATCTGCTACTTCCGGGTGTCCAATTTGTTACCAAAACACACGCGCACACACACACACACACAGTCAAAATTTAACTATTAACTATGATGTTTAGTTTATCTATCCTTTGTTCCAAACAGCAAAAATTGCAACAATTATTAAATTTATAGGCTTTCATGAATTGCAGCATTAATCTCTTCTTCAGACAAATATCTTCTATACCCATAATTTTTAAAATCTAAAAAATAGCCGTATCAGATAAGTATGGTGGGTATTCTATTGCTTTTGCATTTTTTCCGCCAAAAACTGAAGAAAATTCGCTCTGATTACTTTCATATTTTCACATACTAATATACTTTAAAATAGTATATTTCAATACGAGTGAACAAACTAAGAATTTCGCTCACGCATGTACCAATTTTAAACACGAGTCGTCAGCCGTGTGATCAAGGCGCATAAGTGAGCAAATTCGTTTCTTCACAGTGTTGTATAGTGTTTTGTTCAATCCTGCTATTGAAATATTAGAAAAAATATTTAAATTAACATAGTCGGCGGGGTACGTTGCTATTGTTTGTGTATATAAACATTTGCAATTCTGTAGATCTTATATAAAGAAATTGAAAATATGGAAGATAAAGACGATTGTCGGCGACCAATTAGGTAGAAACTACAAGGAAAATAGTAAAAATGTGAAGCGGGTACTAATGCGAAGAAGAAACTTCGCGTAGGTAGAGGTAATAGTAGGTACTACGAAAGACACTGAGATAAATCATATGTCACCGCCTGGCATGTTTCGTTTAAATAAATACTGTTTTCAATAACTGTGCAGATAATTTTCATGTAAATAAATAAATGTTATGAATTCTGTTACAGCTTATTCCTATTTTCGGTAATGACACCCCCGTTACCATGGGAATAAGTTGAGTGGATAAAACAAAAGGTTTTAACTTCCGTATCCACGTTTCAATAACAGGAGTGAACAAAATTGATTGACTACGTTCGAATTAAGTTTCGCAACTTAATTTCAAATGACAGATAAATAACAGTGTAAAATTTTGTTATTCTTACTAATTCTAGCGTGACACTCATATACCAAGTCCATTGTAAATTAATTGTAAATAGTTCTCTAATACAAGTACTACTTAAATTACAATCTTCGTTAAAGACGAATAAATTCCCATTGATACTAAGATTTACTTGATGTAAAATGAAATATTTAAAACAGCGTATAAAAGTTTTAAAATTTCAATACAATAAACATGCTGTTCTTGCGTGCTAACCATATTATCAAATTGTAAGCCTTACAAATAAAAGCCTTCCAACAGCCATCCATTAAAAAGCCAAGTCAGTTAAATACTTCCACCTTTCCCCATCTTATTATTCTCAACAAATAATTCTTCCTTTCTGATAATGCTAAACCTGTCGTGTATTATTAAAGTTTCGCGTGGCAGCATTCGCAATTCACATCTGCGCCCGTCGGATCGGCCTCTCTTGCTGCCGCGTCTGATACACCATTAATCAAAGAAACGCTCCACAGATGGCGTGTATGTCAGCTAGAAGTAGCAGGAAGGAGTGGATCAGATCGAGCAGGATTTGGTGATGTTTCGATGTTTCCACAGGTATCTATATAATGTGTGGTGAACAGTGGGAATGTATTAATCCGTAGATGAAGTTGTTAACATCAATGACACAACAGGAGTTCTTAATCCGTGTGACAACTACTGATTATTACTGCAACTATGGCGACAACTAGGATACTTGAATGTAGCTAGCACAACTTTTTCTTTTGTTAATATTCTGATCCATTTTATTTAAATACATGCTAAACACGTACGAGCCTTCGAGGTATATTAAAAACATTTTTTCGCGATCATCCACAAAATGAGCTATTTCTGATCACTTTTTAGGCCGGAAAATCCTTTTTTACCGAGCTCCGTCGGAAATTTGTCCATATATGTACATTAATGTTTCCATGACGATGAGTTGTTTATTTATTTATTTCCTCGCAAATAAAATAATGCATAGCTATAGATTTTCATTTATTATTTTTTTATAGGATCGTGAAAAAAAATTGTACCTAACATGACCTGAAAGTGTATTTACTGGGCTTACAAGCTTCCAAAGCTCGCCTTATATTGTTTCATAAATTACTATTTACTTTCATTTGTTCATAAAATTAGTTAAATGCAAACCATGCCTGAAATTTTAACACATGTACCATTTCAAAAAGTATTCATATTTCATTGTTATAAAAATTATTTATGAGTACGCCGCGCCATTACACAGTTTCTCACTTATTTTTAGGTTCTTTATTTAATTTTTTTTGTTTGGAACAGTCTGTATAATATTATTTTGGCACTTTAAATTTAAAATCTTTAGTAGACAAGAATCTAAGTCTAAATAGAATAAATATACCCATCCTGTGTTTAAGAGAACGTATCTAACTTAGTAGAAGTTCATCATTCACTGTCATTACTATTATTAGTTTATAAGGGCATAACGTGACTGTACCCGTATCATATCAACTATAATGACATTAATTTCGATAATTCAATTTAAAATACAAACTATGTACGAGAAGATACAATTACAATAATTAGTTTCTTTTCTTGTACGAAAAGAATTCGCTACAATAAAACGAACTATATTTAGTACAACACGGTAGTACATATTTCATTATTGTGAGTGTAATAAATTATGATAAATATTTATAAAATGTAATTGTAAACCAATATTAAAACGAACAAACTGATACTTCTACGAACACCTTTCGTATAAGGATGAGCCCTTTGTGTCAAATGTCGAAGGTCAAAGGAGGTAAAACAAAAGGTAATATGAACCTCCAACTTATCCGCGTGGGTTCTTCTTACAGGTTTGTTAGAAATAATTAGTGTAAACCGCAATTAGTATACCTATATAGAATTAATGATTTTCTTCGTGTAAATGAACTCATTATATCCAACGATCTAGATTTAATTCATTAAAAACATAATCAAAAATTTTACATTATCGACAGAAAAACAATTGAAAATTGACACATGCCATGTTACTTGATTTCAATTATTGTAGCAAAATCTGCACAAAAATAATTAGCGTAAATCTATTATTCGTAGTTAGTAGTAACCCTGGAGAATTATTCATTTTTTAATTACTGAAGTGATGTCTATGCAACAAAAAAAGTATTGATATGAATTCACATGATGTATTACACATAAAAAAGTATGGATAATTGTTTTATGGTTTTAAATTTTAATAATTTCATTCAATCACGAAAAATGTACGTACGTTTCAAGTTTTGTGTACATTGTAAATAACAGAGCTGGGACCAGTAATCAAAAAAGTATTTAATTACTAAATACTAACTACTTACAAGAAAAGTATTTGAAATACTAAGTAAAGTAATACTTCAAGTACTGTTTTCACGTTACTTACAGTACAAGTACTAAGTATTTTTTATTAAATCAATTAGAATATGAAAAAAATAGCCAATTTTTGTATATAAGTCACATCCAATAAGACAGAAAAAATAGCCCACTAATTTTATAGCCATATATACCTATTCAGAAAACAATATATTGTGGAAGAAGTGCGTGCATGAAGCTATGCGTGCAAAGAAAGGCTTTACTTATACAATCAAGATAAAACAACAGGGATGTAATGTTTAAATTTTTAAAACAAACTCCATAAAAACTTTTATTTTAGACATCGCTATTAAAAATCAAACTTTGCGTATTGCGATCAATACGTTTAACTACTACACTACACATTGGAGCAGGAGAAATTATTTACTTTATATAGTTCTATAATATTGATAAGCAAACTGTTAAAAAAAAATCACCTAGTGCATGACATCTTGATTTACCTATTTACCTTTATTTGCATCTTCGACCACTATTCGATTATAAAATGTAGATATCGAAAACTTTACTACCGATACCGAAAAACATACAGCAATATTTTTGCGCATCCGTCATGTATTTAGTATTTAGAGTATTTAAGTTACTTTAAGTAAGTACTATTTGATACTTAAAGAACCTAAAAGTATTTTAAGTACTTTTTATGATTAAAAAGTATTTTAAGTATAGTACTAAATACTAATTTTGAAAAGTATTTTAATTAATGTATTGTAAATACTGAAAGTATTTTTACTTTAAGTATTCCCAGCTCTGGTAAATAATAATGATTTCATATTTCAGAAAAAATAATTGGATTATGCAAAATTAATTCATATTGTTTTTCAAAGAAAGACAAATACAGACTCGCACAAATACATGCCTAAATTATAAATATTCTTCTTGTAGGAATTTTAAAATTATTACAAAACTGAATTTGCATTTTTATGAAATATATTTGATATCTGAAGTTTTATATAACGTCAAATCGGACATCGGGACGGCTATACTTTTGTGGCTTTACCGTATATTGGGCGTTTGTTAATAGTTACGGTAGGCTAAACGGTTCGTCGGTCGATTATTTCTAATAAATATCTAACATTAATTTAAGGGCTGCATTGAAAAATAAAAATGCGTTTTTCAAAAAAATAGCACAAATGTTTGCTATTAATATTAGTAATTATTAACTAGTGTATAAAATGTTTGAATTTTGCGCACTACTTTTCTCAAAGATTTTGCCAACATTTGTACAATTGCACTCGTTATGCATTATGTCTCGTATATGCACCACAATTATTTTTATTCGCGCTCTTATATTTTCTATTTAATTGAATATTTGGACATTTTCGGCTATAATTTTTCTAAACATACCTTACCTAACGCATAAAATATCACTCCTTCAAGTTTTGTACGTAATATTAGGTTATGTTACGGTATATTTTAAGTAATAGCGAATTACAAAACTCATTATTTTACTTACCTATACCACATTTCTAATGAGCCGCTCAGTTCAAATTACTAATTTTCTAGTCCTATTTTAAATTTCAAAATCAGTTTTAAACTAATCTTTGAAATATGGCTATATATATATATATATATATATATATATATATATATATATATATTTATAAACAAATAAATATAGAAAAGATAAAGAACTTACCTAAGAGTGATGCCGAAAGTACAAAAACCGCTGTAACGACGAGTTGTATCCATGGTATTTCCAAAGACATAGATTTCATGTCGTCTCAAATGTCATGTCTGTTCACTAAACAATCACTAACAAAACACTCACAGCTTTTACACAGGTTTCAGTCCAACTACAGGAGCAAGAGACATCATTTCGAAACGTAACGCAACGCGAAGTAAAATCAACACGAATCGCTTCTGTGTCTTGGAAAAACAAATCCCATGCGATGCGATGCGATCGAGGCCGATGATTTAGATGATTTAGTGCCGGCTGTTCAAATCATGAAAAAAGTCAAAAACATTAATCACATTTTTTGGGAGAAATGAATCCTCCCTTCCGCCCATATATCACACTATAAACGCATCGAACGACGCTTGCAAATTTTATACCCGACCGAAAATGAATATTTATCAACGCAGAAATAAATTAAAATCACTCCGATTCAATTAAACGCCCTAGGATTTATTGTCCGTCAGAGAAATAACAACAAGAACGCGAGGAAAACATTTTTGACAGCTTCTTTTACTTTTCCAGGAAATCTTCTTATATATTTTTACACAAAATCCAAAGACAGAAAATGAAAAGCTCCTGCAAGACTTGCAAATCCATGTAAATAGAAAATCTAAATTTAGAAACTTCACAACCACCGGCTTCTAATTTTGGCTGAAGGTTATAAATAATTCGAAACTATAAACACAATTAAACAGCTAAAATTGATTTACAAATCGACTTTGTTTACATTAATTCCTTCAATACATTTTCCAGTGTAAACTTTTAGCAGGAATGGTTATTTTTACCAATATGATATATGTCAAAAGTATTTGCTGTTTTCTATTACAAATAAAAAGTAAATAGTACGGTATAAAATACAAATTTTCCTATAAATGACAAGCTACAATTTCAATTTAAAATGAAATACAGAGATAAACATACTCTTGAAATTTCAGTCACATTAATAATACAGATTATTAAAATTTTAATATAGTAAGAATATTAAACAATTTTTAATAAAAAATCTCATGAAAATTTAATGTTAACACATTTCATGCGTGTATATATATATTTTTATTAAAAAATAAACGAAAGCACACATGTGAAAAATCAAATTCTATGGACTGTATATGCTATCTAAATATTATTTAAGAATTTGCTATTTTCATTAATAATAATTTGAAATATAACAAAAGTTTAACTAATAATAGGTACATTACCTACTAAAAGCTAACAATTTTCAATTTAATACATTTTAAGTACAATTTGGTCCAATTACTAAATATGAACCTCCAAATTTCCTGAATAATCGACAAATGAAAACCATCTATCCAACAAGTACTTACTTGTCTTTATCCCTCTTATCACAAACCTTATCACTCACGCTTCCGTCACGCGTCTTCGAGCGTCGGAACGTAGAACGTCACGTCACGCGCATTCGACCGTCCGGCAAGAACTGACTTCCACCCCAACCAGCGTCAGCGTCCGCGGCTGGAGTCGACGTGTCTGTGCCTGCGAGTACGGGAGAGCGTCGACATGCGTGCGTGCAGCGTCGCGACGCCTGCGTCGGGACGGAGAGAATGGGAAACAGGAGACTGGAGGGATTAATTGGAGTATTGGATGATGATTTTTGATTGTAATAAATAATAAATATTAGTGGTCTTGTATTTTTTTTTTAAGTTACAAAATTTCAAATAGTAAATTGCCTGCCAAATTTATTTATTTTTATTCCAGTGAATCACTATTCGTAAAACGAGTTCAGAAACCACAAACAGTACAATTTTTATTATATAAATTGTGAGTTTGTTTTCTTGTATTCTTGAGTCATTTCTGCAGAACTAGGTACATATTCATGTTTTCTTATTATTATTATTTGTAATATTTCAGTTAATAATCAATTCTTTTCTTGAAATTGTGTACGTAAGCAAAAATATGATACAAACGTAAAGATATGTGAGGTCAATTTTTTTTAACTAATAAACACGTTTTAAAAACACTAGGATACGATTTTACCATTTCATTGTGCAAATAAGGACTTTTGAGGAATGCAAATATAATTTCTGATTTAATATATATATATATATATATATATATATATATATATATATATATATATATATATATATGTATATAAACTCCATTTCCACGACTTGATCCCTACGTCATCAATCGTAACCATATAATTCAAATCGCCAGGGGAGAGACAGAATTGATGACATCATGTGAAATCATTTTCATTTTTTACCGTCAATAGGACGGAGATAGCGTATACCACCCTGAAACACCGAAAATAATGAGATAGCGAATAAAAGTCTCATATATTTTGTCAAAAGTTTAGTAATTCGTATATATATAATCAAATTAAAATATTATTAGGTAAAGGTCTAAATAACAAAAGTAAGTTTTTCAAGTCGAGCTTCTTCCTATAACATTGTTTTGTAAAACCAAAAATCAGGGTTTTTTTTTCCTCTTGTAAACTTAATACGGCGACAACGAAAGAATAAACCGATTCAAATATGACGATTATGCATAATTGTCATTTTGTCACAATAGACTCGTCATTTTTCCCCATAGGTGGGGTAAGATGACAAAAATTTACTGATTAATTTGTTAATTTTTTAGCTCTCGCCATACCGTAAGTAAGGGAGGTAATGTTTTCGGTACAAAATTTCGATAGTGAATTTTCAGTGAATAAGCACGAATTAGGATCCCTACAACACGTTTTTACTATTTTTACAATGATGTGTGTAAGTGTCTCTGTGTGACAATTTTTTCTTCCACGATAACTCATATCAAACTTCCAAAAATTTCTATTTTCCGTATTTAAGCTTTCTGCATTCATATAAGGTGATTAGATTTTGGGTAATATTGGACGATCGGAAGAGATACTTTACTTGAAGCCCATAACAGTTTTTAATGAAAAACTATATTAAAATATAATCTAAAACTTTTCAATTTTAGTAGTGAAGACATTTATTATATTAGATTTTGACTAAAATTGATATACCGGAAATAGTACTTTACTTGAAGAAAGTTACCAATGGTGGCCCACTTATGGCAGACATTCTGTACATAACTTAGCAGCCCGGTTTAATATCGGGAAATCTCAAGCAGGTGAAATTAATAAAAAAGAGAATATAGCTATTGAAAATTTTAGATTCACATGTTAAACTACAACAGAAAAGGAACTTTTTTAAAATATAGGGCCTCAACATAGACAAACTTACAATGAATTGTTTATTAAGGCGCGAAATAAGAACATTCCTTTGTCCGGACGTATAATTAGAGCGAAAGATAAGGAAATTTCGGAAGATTTAGGTTACCAAAGTTTCACTTCTTAAATTTCATTTTCTCTTTAAGAGGCTGCTGTTGCTTTCCCGATGAGGTAAGCTTGCCCGCGACGTGAGAGACGAGGGCAATAGTAGGCTGGACACTTCGTACCCCCACTCCTACAAAGTAACCATCCCTGTTTACGAAACATTGAAGCGACACATTCCTCGTGCGGCGAAGATGTACAACTTTTCGTAACCTTCACATAAAACTATAGGTAGATTTTGGATCTGAAATCTGAAATGAGACATTATTATAAAAGTAATAATGTAAATACGAGTACATAAATTCAATACTTTACGTGTTCTATTACCGTTCCCAGAGGAGTCTAAACAACATGGTAACAATATTTTTTTAAGGAATATATTATTCATTTGATCATGAATCTGGTAATAATATACGTATATGGTTTATTTATAATTTTAAATTTAATTTCTATTAACCCATCTCACTAATTATATCGTCTGGTGAAGTATCCAAGAAATTATATTTTTTGTCAATAAAAACACACGATATCTCTGATTAAAATATTCATTTTATTTGCAAATTATAATTTTGTAAAAGACTCATTTTGTGATCCACACTAAAAAACTACATTTCTAAAAATTACTGGTGCCGACATTTATGTACCATCAGAATTTAATGTTAATAATTGTACAAATTGTAATTTTCATTTTAATGTTAATGTAAGCATATAAATTTAAAGTTTAACTTTATGATTTTTAATGAGTTGACTTTCTAGTGCTAGTACCAAAAAGTAAATACTCTTTAGTCCTAGTACCAAAAAACGAATTTTCAGTTGCTGTCTTCGTTACCATAAAATCAATATTTTATTATGATTTAAAAACATACATATTTACTCGCAGATAAAAATTATAAATAATAATTTAGCAAAATTCATATTTTCTCGATTTTTTTCTTTCACTTACTAAGCAAAGAAGAAAACTAGTAGTGCCAAAACAAGTGAATGGAAACATAAATAATACAAAGTGTGGCAAATAAATAACGGGACTTATGGCAAAAGTAGGTTTTATTTTAAAATTTTAAAACTTAACAATTATCCCTCTCAACATACTCCCCTTCCCTCCCTATGCTCTGCTGTATTCGAATTTTCCATTGTTTCAAACAATGGTGCAGGTCTTCTTGTGTCAACTTCTTCAGCAGCGGCTCCGATTTTTCTTTTACCTCATTCACAGACACAAAATGAGTGCTCTTCAGTTGTGACTTTATTGTAGGAAATTGATAGAAGTCACATGGTACCAAATTCGGCGAATAAAGTGGGTATTCCGGCATAGGAATCTTATTATCCAGAACGTGCTTTGCGGCCAGAGCATTGCGGGCAGAAGCGTTGCCCCGGTGGAGGATCCACGGGTCGTTCTTCCACAATTTTGGTCTCTTCTTTCGCACTCGCTCTTTCAGCTTCGCTACGATCTCAAAATAATACGTCTCATTAACAGTCTGACATCTGGTACCCACTCAATAATGATAACACCATCAAAGAAATCGATTAGAATTGCCTTCAATTTTGATTTTCTCATTCTTTTTTTTCTTTTCCGATGCATTGATTGTCTCTTAATTTCCGGATTCAAATTTCATTACATGTAATTATCTTTTCGGCAAGTCAGGTTTCGTTGTGAGTCGACGTCAGTGCAAATCTGTTTCTGGATAACTTTCTGTTCTTCATTCAGCTTTTTACCTCTCGCTAAGATTGCATTCATGCTAAAAATCGTATATCCAGATTTTATTGAATAAGCACGTTTTAAGGTCTCTACAATCCGATTTTAACATTTTTACGATGATGTCTGTGTGTGTGTGTGTGTGTGTGTGTGTGTGTGGATGTGTGTATGTGTGTATGTATGTGTGTATGTGTGTGGGATGTTGGAAGGACGGTTACTCAAAAACTATAAGACTTTAAATTTGTTTAGCTATGTATTTCCCAATCGGACATTCATGGGAAGATCTGAAAAGGTTTTGGTAACAATTGGACAACCGGAAGTAGAAGATTCTTGAAAAAAAATCTTCTAAATATTATTTTTTGAAAATTTTTCGTGGTAATATTAAAGAAAAATAAAAACTCTATCTGATACATTTAAATATTATATTATATATTCCATAGATTTAGAGATAAAAGAAGTATAATATATAAAATAATCTGTTGTAATAAATTTGACAGCCGAAAGAATGCCATGAAAAATAGTTGATAATTTAAATTATTTGTAACTGACAGATAAATGTCAGTGTCAGAAATAATGAGTAATGAATTAAAAATGTACTTGGAGAATCCCTTAGTTCTTGATCTGTGTATTATGAAGATGACAAGTCTAGGTTGAAGGACTTAAATTTGTTTCAAACATTATGGGACAATGTACACCAGTACTGTAGACTAGAGTAACTTTGAATTGCGAAAAAGCTATCAAATTCTTCTCAAGTAAGTTGTAAATATTGACAATATCGGAGTGCAATCTATCCGTCACTTTATTAAAGGGAATTAAGGTTATTTAGATATAACAAGTATGAAAAAATAAAATGTAAAAGAAGATATATAAGAATAGATGCACAATCCAGATATATACATTTTAGACCGCCCAAAATTAATGTTTTTACTAGAAGAATATGAAGAGAAAGTAAACAAAGTTGTTCGAATTGAAAATTGCTGTTACCAGCCTAATATTTATATATGGTAAACTCTACTTTGTAATTTATTGTAACATAATTTATGGTAAAATATCTTCATGTTGAGACATGCTATTATTGAATAATAAAGAAGTTTATACGTCATAGATTTATATGAATATATTATTTGTATTTATAAAAATAATCTTTGCTTTATGCATACAGCCAGGTAAAATATACGGCGAGAGGTTATGTGCTGGCCACATCAGATTTTTTGGTACTATTTTGGCGCAAACTTTGTGCATGCCTAATTGGACACCTCTTTTAACCAGACAAATAATCAGCAACCAGTGCTGTTCCACTGTATATATTTTTTCTGGTGTAGCATAGGATGTAAATATGACTTCTGAATTTACTTCTCCTAGTTTAAAAACGTAATATAGAGAATGAAAAAATACAAAAATGCTATTTTTTCATTTTTTAGATAGATTACCTACTTTAAAACATGGAAATTGAACACAAACAAATTACGTTTGTATTATCTGCAAAATATAGAAGTATGTTGTTATTATTTATTGTTAACCAACATTGTCAACAAAATAGAAACAAATAAACAAAGAGCATCTATGTCTCCTTGCATTATATGGATTCCTGAAAGCTTGACGCAACCAACTTTTCATATGGTTTTAGTGTTTTGCAGAATTCCGCCACATAATCGACCTCGTGGTACACCCAGCGTCCCTCTTAATTAAAACGATTTCGGTACTTTTTTCCCTTTACTGTCCTGCCTATTCTTTCTTTGTTTCTTTTCTCTTCACTTCTAAACGGGGCAAGTATACGAAATATGGCTAAGGAAGTGATACAAATTTCAACGTTTATTACAATGATCTATGGTAAATTTTCAAAACGAAATACAAATGATACAAAAAGAAAAATATATGAAGTATATGACTTTCAGATATGTACGTATCTATGTTTAGTGAATTTTCATTCTCAATGATGACAAAATTCTCTTTTTACTACCGACATCGTATAGCTTTATACTAACTACCCTAGAAATGTGTAAAGTATGCGTTAGAAAAACATGTTACGTCCCTAGTCCTAGTTACTAAACGAATAGGTAATAGTTAAGCTCTAGAACAAAAAAGTAGTAGAAACTGCATAATTCTCATACAGGTACATTTAAGTAATATCAATTAATAATCCACGTTATTTAATGCTCTCCAAACCGCAAATTTCTTTTGCTCATTAATGGGGTAGTTACCATATGTTATAATTTAATGAAAATCTTATTTGTTTACAATATATGACTCATAATAAAATGTATACTGTAATCAAATTCGCCATTTATTATGTAAATATTTCAAAAAAGTTATTTAAAATATTACATGATTCAAATCGACCTCTTCTCTGTGACGTCACGCTTAGATACTTAAAGCCGCAAATGTCGCTAGTAACATTGTTTTACAGAGATATAAGCGAA
This sequence comes from Harpalus rufipes, assembly GCA_951394225.1. NCBI lineage: Eukaryota > Metazoa > Arthropoda > Insecta > Coleoptera > Carabidae > Harpalus > Harpalus rufipes. The sequence continues at coordinate 23,041,675 of OX596275.1, read as the reverse complement.
GTATAAGCTAGAGGCTAATTACGCCGTGACCTCATTCTTTTGTATACAGGTCATTGTCGCTTCGAAGGCTTCTAGAATGGTATGAGCTGTATAAATACCGGCCGAAAGAAAGCGGAGGGACAGTCTAATATATACAAGCAACCAGAAATGAACTCAGTGATATAAATAAACAGTTTACCAGTTGTTAACATAAATAAATGTAGTTATATAAATAAGTGTAGTGATATAAATATTGGTATAGATAAATAATCGTAGTGTTTAAGCATTTAATAATATTCTTAATGTTTATAATTATTTAATCAAAGTGTTAGTTGTTTTCATTATCTTTTAATATTTAATCCTTAATTATATATCGTTTAATAAACGTATTCTTTTATTAATAATATTCTTCTGTCGTCACGCCATACCGCGCCTTGTGACCGAAGGAATACTGTTCCATGAAGTCTTCAAAAGTCGGTTCCTGAACTTATGATCCGACGAACCGTTGCTCCATGATGGTCTGCATTGTTGTGACCAGCGAATGGGGCTAGCCGATTGAAGTGTACTACTCTCGGCTTCCCTGTTGGTGTTTTTCTAATCCTGTATATCACGTCATTTATTCTCTTAACGACCTCATATGGACCTTCCCAATTTCTTTGTAGCTTTGGTGATAAACCTCGGCGCCTTTGAGGATTGTAAAGCCACACTAAATCCCCTGATTGGAATCCACCTTTTTCCACCTTTTCTGCCATACTGGTCCTTCATTCGGTCGCTGGCAGCTTGAGTGTTTGTGCGGACTTGGTCATGAATGTCGTCCATTCTTCTCCGTAAGTCCGTTACGTAATCTTCCCCGGCCAGATCTTCCCCAGGTTTACTGCCGAACACCAAGTCACATAGCAGGCGCAACTCACGCCCAAATAAGATGTTCGCAAGACTTTGCCCTGTGGTTTTATACACGGATGAACGATAAGCCATTAAGAACAGATGAAGATGTCGGTCCCAGTCTCTTTGGTGGTTGGAGACTACCTTTGACAAATATCGGTTGAACGTTCTGTTCATGCGTTCAACCATGCCATCGGACTGCGGATGTAATGCAGTTGTCCTCGTTTTATTAATCCCTAATATCTTACAGATATTTTGGAAAACGGCAGACGCAAAATTTCTTCCCTGGTCGGAGTGAAGTTCACGTGGAACCCCGAATCGGCATATACACTCCTTGACTAAGGCTTCGGCGACCGTGGTAGCTTCCTGGTTGGGTAATGGATAGGCTTCAACCCATTTGGTGAAGTAGTCCATGACAACCACGATGTATTTCTTTCCGTTTTCGCTTTCTGGAAATGGTCCGGCCACGTCAATCGCAATGCGCTCAAATGGACTGCCCACGTTGTATTGACGCATTGGAGCTTTTCATCGTCTATGAGGACCGTTGCTTCCAGCGCAAACCACACATTTCTTGCACCAGTCTTTAACGTCTTCCTTGCAGTTAACTTAGTAAAATCACTGGCGCAATCTTTCTAATGTTTTGTTGACTCCAAAATGGCCACCTCCAAATCCGTCATGGATGTCTTTCGGCACGTCTGGAATTCTATTCTTAGGAATAACCAACTGAGTTCTCTTCTCAGTTCCATCGGTATTTTCCACCAAACGCTTTAACAGGCCATCTTCAATCATCATTGAGTCCCATTGCGCCCAGTACGATTTTACACTCTGTGAGTGTGGTGCAACTTCTTCCCATGTTGGTTTTCTTTCTTCTGTTTTCCATTCCAGTATAATTTTCAAATTCGGGTCATTTTATTGGTCTTCGCGTAGTCCATCGGGCTGCCAATTATCATCGACTGCTGTTGTCCTGGCGACAGTAAAATGTTTCTCTTCCAGTCGACTACAATGCTTGCACTAATCTTGGCATGGCCTTCTGGACAATGCATCGGCATTACGATGGCTGGTACCCGCCCTATGATCGATTTTGAAATCGTATTCCTGTAGTATTTCAATCCATCTATCCTGACCTTCAGGATTCTTGAATTGTAGCAGCCATTTTAATGCAGCATGGTCAGTCCTAATAAAAAATCGTCTTCCATACAAATATTTGTAGAAATGTTCTACGGATTTTACGACTGCCAAGAGTTCTTTTCTGGTCACGCAGTAATTCCTTTCTGGTTTTGACAAGGTCTTACTAAAGTAGGTAATAACTTTCTCATGCCCGTCTTGTATCTGGGAAAGAACGCCACCAATTCCGATGTTGCTGGCATCTGTGTCTAGTACGAATTCTCCTTCAGGTAAAGGATAACTCAAGACGGGTGCGCTTGTCAAAGCATGTTTTAGTTCTTTAAATGCAGCTTTACAGTCCATTTCCCAGATAAATCTTCTTCCTTCTTCAGTAAGCCTTGTTAGTATCTTGGCTATGTTGGCAAATCCAGGTACATATCGTCGATAATAGGTACACAAACCAAGAAAACTTCTAAATTCGTGTTTGTCCCTAGGTGCTGGCCACTCTCTCACAGCCTTTATCTTCTCCTAATCAACTGCAATACCCTTACCGGAAACAACGTGTCCAAGGTAATGAACTTCTCTTTGAAACAGGTGACACTTCCTCGGGCTAAGTTTCAGGTTAGCCTTCCGCAATCTGTGGAAAACCTCTTCCAAATTCTTCATGTGGTCCTCGAATGTCTTACCTACCACAATGATATCGTCGAGGTACACTAAACAGGATTTCCAGGATAGTCCAGCCAATACTGTTTCCATGAGTCGTTCAAACGTTGCGGGAGCATTGCAGAGCCCAAACGGCATTACGGTGAATTGCCAGAGTCCTGTACCAATGGTGAAGGCTGTCTTCTCCTTGTCATTTGGATCCAAATCCACTTGCCAGTAACCGCTCTTTAGATCCAAAGTGGAGCCAACCAAAGTATCTAATGTGTCGTCTATTCGAGGTAGCGGGTAGCTATCCTTCTTCGTCACGTTGTTGAGTTGATAATCGACGCAAAATCGTGTAGAGCCAACCTTCTTCTTCACTAACACCACTGGTGAAGCCCAAGGACTTCTTGAAGGTTCGATTACACCTTCCATCTTCATGTCCTCAATAATTCTTTCGGCTTCCTCACGCTTCGCCAATGGCAGTCTTCTTGCTGGTTGGCGGATGGTTCTTGCGTCTCCGGTGTCTATTTTATGGTGAACTACATTAGTTCTTCCATTGGCTTTCTTGTCATATTGGAACACATCCTGAAACCTCCCAATTAAATCCTTGGCCTTGGTTCTCTGGTCGGCGGTCAATTCTTTAAACGATGTTGTTAATTGATTGATTAACATGTCTGGAACTTCTTGAGATGGGTTTTCCTTGGTCTTCGCAGTTCGAATAATCGAGGATACTGCCATGCATTCTGCTACAATTTTTCCTCTTTTAAGAATAACCGGATAGTTATTTACGTTCATTATCCGAACTGGAATTACCTGGCTGGCTTTGACCAGTGATTTTCCGACAACAACTCCAGTGCCAATTTTGGCATCGTCATTCCTGGGCTCAAGCATAACAATGTTTCCCTCACAGAAACTACCATCTAAATGTGCTCCCAGGATAGTTTCACTTCGTTCTGGGAGGGTGATGTCTTCGGTCATTAGTACGCGCACAGCCTTATCATCTCGTGGGCTTAATACGAGTTCTTCTTCATTGACCATCATCACTCCCTTCTTCAGGTCAAGCTTAAAACCATGCTTTGTCATTGCGTCCATCCCGAGTATTAATTCATCTTCAACTTCAGCTAGCAGTGCACGATGTTTAAAGGAAGTGTTTCCGATAGTGATGATGACATCAACTTCTTCTAATGCGGTAGCTTGTTCTCCCGTCGCTGTGCGCAATCGCCACTTAGTTGGTTGAAGATGCGTCTTATCAGTTTTATTTGCTAAGTCGGGTCTAATTATAGTCTTCGTCGCACCCGTATCCAGTAGCATTTTCAGTGGCCTTCCATTAATAGAGCCATCCACGTAGATGCTATTGGCTTTATGATGAAGGGATGCGACATAACTGATGGATTGTGGGGCTCCTAGGTTACGGGTCGACAGTTACCCCTTCGCATCAACGCGATTTAGTTTTCCGACTCCTTGTCTTCTTCTTTTGTCGATTCTGTCTTCTTTTGCACTTTTCTGCAAAGTCTCTGCGGATGGCCCAGTTCACCGCAATTCCAACAGCGGAGTTTCTTTCTTCCGGTAAAGACTTCACTTGTAATTCTTCGCATTGTCTCTTCTAGATCTTCAATGTTTTCCTTTCTCTCAGCATCCATATTTCGCCCTCGCGATTGATTTCGTGAAGCTTGTTTGGCAGCTTCATGTTCTAATGCATATGAGAGTGCGTCAATTAAAGTTTTTGGACGGGCCAATCGCAATGCTTGCTGAGTTTCGTTGTCTCGAACTCCATAGATGAATGATTGTGTAGCCAGGCATTCCAAAACGCTAGTAGGATGTGCGAGACGAACCAAACGGGCTACGTCGACTTCAAATTCTTGCAGGCTTTCTTTTGGATTCTGATATCGATTTCTTAATTGCGTCTGGTATACCTGTTCCAGATGCGCATTGCCATATCGCATATCCAACCGCTTGACTAGTTGGTCATAGTATTCTTGTTCTTCTTTCTTCAGCGTTTGTAAGATATCGATGGCTTCTCCGCGCAACGAGACAGTTAACGCCGTAGCCTTCTCGTCGGACGTCCAATTATTTGCTTTTGCGGCCTCTTCAAATTGTTTTAAATAATTCGGCCACGAAGACTTCCCATCAAATTCCGGTGTTTTTATGTGCATTTTTGAAGTACTTTCAGATTTTACTACTTCCCTTTCTTCTAGTACACCCACCTTTGCTACATCGGAATTCGACATTGACGTCGATGTAATTTTAGTGAATTTTTCTCGTAGTTCTTCGATCTTCTTGTCATACTTTTCTTCTAAATTCTTCAGACCTTCTTCAGTATTTTCCATTCATTTTCGTTCTAAATTTCTAGAATTTTCTTCTAATTTTTCTTCTAAACTTCTAGAATTATCCTCTAATTTTTGTTCTAATGTTCTAGAATTTTCTTCTAATTTTTGTTCTAACGTTCTAGAAATTTCTTCTGCTTTTCTAGAACTGCCCTCCAATTTTTGTTCTAACGTTCCTGTCAATTCTTCTTTTAATGTTCTAGAATTTTCTTCTAATTTATTTTCTAAGGTTCTAGAATTTTCTTCGGCTTTTCTAGAACTTTCTGCCATCTCCTGTTTTAATTCTTCTTTTAATGTTCTAGAATTTTCTTCTGATTTTCTAGAACTTTCCTCTAATTTTTGTTCTAGGGTTCTAGAACTTTCTGCTAATTTTTCTATCTGTTTATCAATGTCGGATACGTCAAATAAGTAATCGTCAGCATTTTCACCAGAAGCGATTAATGCTTACCGCAGACGAGATTGTAGAACGCTTTTCAGTCCTGTCGTATCTAATTCTCGTTCTTCCAGTTCTCTCTTGAGATCACTTACTTTTAATTCACCTAATTTTACTTGTTTAGTCGTCATTTTATTTATTTTTATTTATTTTTATTTATTTACACGTCACAGTTTAACAACCCCACACCTGACACCAATTGTAACGTTTTTATTTATATGGGTGAAGTGTAAAACATAAGACAAATATTATTAATAAAAGAATACGTTTATTAAACGATATATAATTAAGGATTAAATATTAAAAGATAATAAAAACAACTAACACTATGATTAAATAATTATAAACATTAAGAATATTATGGGGTCTCGTGGCCGTGTGCCTGAGTGTCTGGTCGTGAATCTGGGGACCCGGGTTCGATACCGACCAACGCCAAAAATTACATCGCATTTTAATGGCACAAAATTGATCCCTGTGGCGCACTCTCCACGCCAGCAATGAGTGCCCGTGAGGTGACGCCTGGTAAGCGCCCGCACGGTACAAATATTCCATCATTACCGATATCTGTGTATGAAGCAGATTGGCACACCCAACAATGGATAACATGCCGTAATGATTTTTTTTTTTAAGAATATTATTAAATGCTTAAACACTACGATTATTTATCTATACCAATATTTATATCACTACACTTATTTATATAACTACATTTATTTATGTTAACAACTGGTAAACTGTTTATTTATATCACTGAGTTCATTTCTGGTTGCTTGTATATATTAGACTGTCCCTCCGCTTTCTTTCGGCTGGTATTTATACAGCTCATACCATTCTAGAAGCCTTCGAAGCGACAATGGCCTGTTGTGACGCTTTTCCCCCTCTGTGGTGTCTGGTTCTCGGGCGCCTTTCTGAAACTGACTTGCGGGGGAATAGGAGGTGCGGATAGCTAGTCGTAGGTCCAGGGAAAGGAACACAAACACGAGATATGTCTATAATATTTATAACTAGGTTTATTGATGTGTTATTTACAATGTGAAAATGAAAAGAAAAATAGAAAGACTGGAAAAAGCTGCCCTGAGGCATTTACTGAATGATTTATCCTGACTATGTATACCGATATTTACTGTATTTACATTTACTGTCCTGACTGAGACGCTATGATAGCAAAACAACTGCATTTACATTTACTGTACTGACTGAGACTCTAAGCAGAACAAAACTGAATTTACGTTTACTGTACAGACTGAAACGCTATATATTTTATAGTCAAGCAAAACTGAATTTAATTCCGCGTCTTTCGACTCTGTCGAATTTCTCGCAAACTCACCACCCGTTGTCTATGGACGTAAAGGCTACAGGGGACTGTAGACTTAGCTGAGTCGACAGGGAACTGTGGACTCCTTCTCAGACTTCTATGTTGCACCGGGAACGGCTGCTGCATAGAATGATCTTCTAAGCCCGGTGGCGTAGTATTTATACCCAGCTCGGGCTGAGTTTGGTTTGAACGCGCGCGTTTATGGTGTGGGAACTTTGCCGGTGTTCTGATTGGTTTAAAGGCGGGGTCTCATGGCGATTCTGATTGGCTGAGGGCCAGTGGTTGAAAACTATTTTTTTGTGACTTTAATATATTACGAAAATATAATTTTCCAGCTTTTCTACGTTTAACAGGATCAGGTATAATATACAAAATAATAACATTAATAAAATAAATACATTTTATTTTCAGTAGTTCCTTTTTTCACCGACGTAGCGCTAGTGGTGATCAGCTGGCTTCGTAGTTGTCAAAAGGTTTCCTGTGGTGGATTTCTCTGATCCCTGGAGGTGGATTTGCGGCGGTGATGTTCTCAACGTCCATTGGAGGGGTGCATACGGCTTATAGCTTGTGGTAACATCGCTCGGCAGACGGCGATGCTCCCCACGTGTGACTGGTAGGTTCTAAACATGTGTTGGCGGAACAAATTACATTTTTACGCCCCGTTTCTTTAGACACCCTCGTGATATCTGGTGCATGGCCCCTCTCAGAATGCCTATGAGGCCGTGGATCGCTGAAAACATCGTGACCTGCAGACCGCTTGGCTATGACAACTGGCTGGCGACCTTGCCATGAGACATTAACCGCAAACGTGGAGGCCCATAGTGAGACGAAAAATTGTGACTTCGTCACACTGTATACAAAAGAATGAGGTCACGGCGTAATTAGCCTCTAGCCGCTGCGGCGCCAGGGATTGCGTCATCGCTCTGGAACGTTCTGTCAGTGGCGGCGTTGTATACTCTTCTCCCAGGGGCGCACGTCACAATATAAATAAATGAGTAAAAATACGTGCTAACTTGACAGCAATCTAACCTAACAAACAAGTTCCCCTTACCTCGCAAGACATACGTCGCAAAATATCTTTGTCATACTTCGAGCAGCACGTCGGAACTAAGTTGCAACGGAAGCGGCAAGAGTAACGTCACAGTGGCGGAAATAGATATGTCCGGTATTTTCAGTAACTTTTTTCTCATTTAAAAACAAAAAATGTGCAAAATAAAAAAAAAACTCATTTTTTACTTATGATAAAGCTACTATTTTACTACCTTGATTAGGATTAAATAATGCGAATGCTTACGTGAATTGTGGCACTCCTTATTTATTACCTATTTCCGAAAGTGCACCGTTTAGCCAGTATTCTGCTTCAAAGTCCTTCTACAAAATAATTTGGTATGAATCTAAGATAGACTTTTACATTAATTAATTTAAGTCAAATATTAGTTTTCCATCTCTTAATATGCCTAAAGAAATAATATTCATATCAACGATTTAAAAATAAAATTGAAGAACGAAATGGGATCATAACTCAAAATTCTACAATAACAAAATATATAAGTATCGCAATTCGAAAGAACATAAAAACTGCCCTAAAGTGGTGAAAACCAAAATTTTAATGGAAGTTATTCGCAAAAATAAGAAACTGCAAAATTTGCATTTTCGCCAATGTCTAGTCACATACTTTTTTTCTCAAATAACGATACACCACTAAAATGGTCTTCTAATAGGGCAACTTTTTTGTTGTATTTAAATAAACATTACCTATACAATATAAAAAAAGAAATTTAAGACGAAAGGAGGTACAAAATAAGAAACGAGTAAGAATAAAGAAAAAGGAAACCGCATATTGCAGACTCTAATGGAAAATATTTTAATGAGGAAATGGAGAAAATGAAGCAATGGGAAAACACAATAAGGTGAATAAGTGTTATTCTTTATGGAAATTTTGAAAAGTGTGTTTTTAAATTCTGTTTTCGCGGTACCCGTAATAGATGGCTGTGTTATTTTTAAAGAAGATATTAATCTTTGCATTTACGAACATCAAAACTGCAATGTTTTGAAAATAAATACTACAGTATAGTATACATAAATTTAGCATACATTTAATTATTCATACATAAAATAAAACTAATGTATTATTTATTTTTAAATACTTATACGGATAATATTTAATAGATATGTAGAAACATATAATTTTGATTACACACATAAATTGTAAATAATATTCTAATGCAGTCACAAATGATGTGTAACAACAAAAACTTTTCCATAATATAATTTAATAATAGGCATTTATCATCCCAATTATTTTAATATCAACATTTAATGTTATTTATTATAACAAAGACTATATTTCATTGCTTAAATATAGTTTTGTATTTTTGGGTATAATAAATAATACGACAATAATACCTAATCGTTGCAAAATATATTGCAATTCAGATATGCTGACAGTCAATAGATACCTTTATGTACACAGCCATGTAAAAGGATAATGCATAGTTTGAAAATACATTCTTCACGGTATTTGAACACCCCATATATTTACCAATCGACTATTGAATTTCTACCCCCTTTAAAGTACAAATAAATAATGCACTCACACTGTAACCATATAACAGCATCCCCCTGGAAACTATGTTTGTTTTCATGATAATGTCTTTCAACAATGCACTTACAATAGTCTCTAATCATCATTCTGTTTGTTCAAACAATGCAGATATTTTTGTTATGAAACAATAGGTACATGGGCTGTAGTATACTGACGAGTTTTTGAACTGCATATCAATAGTTTTAAACTTTAAATAAAAATATTATTAGAATTTTTTATTTAAATACAAACCTATCATTAAATATTTTTTATTATAGTTGAATAACAACCGAAAAGTAGTCTAGTAGCGTTCAATTTTTTCCAACAGCTACCGTTATGGCCTTTTACCTCATTCCTCATTTTAAATTAAAGCTTGACGTGTTCACATGTCACCCGTCTCAGACAATTATGAGGCGCCGTTTGTTCCATTTATAAAAGTAAATAAATAAATTTATTTTACACTGATAAATAAAATTTCTTTCAATAAATATATATTTTTTTGTTTGATAAATAAAATAATTATTGAGAAATAAAAATCTTTATGATAAATAAAAATTTCCGTGTGAAAAATAATTTTTTTTATGATAAATAAAAGTTTTTGTGCGAAAAATAAAAATCTTTATGATAAATAATTTTTTTTGCGATAAATAAAAGTGTCTACGATAAATAAAACTTTTTGTTATAAATAAATATTTTTACGATAAATAAATCTTTTCGCGCAAAATAAAAGTTTTTCTGAGATATAAATGTGTCTCTGATAAATAAAAGTTGTATCTTTCAATTTATGACGATAGATGGCGCTGACACCTAAAGGTAGGTCTTTACTATCTATTAGGAAACCTTCCGTCAACTGACCGATAAAGTAATTGCATTTATCATTATTTAACCATAAAACACATACTTACTAATGAATTTCATACATTTTTATTTAATTGTGGAAAAAAAGGTTGTTCTTTATTTTTATTGATACATTGTATTAAAATTAGAATTTATCGATCTCTGTTAAAACAAATAATTGTTAAGGGCCTGCATTACACATACCAAACAGATTTCTTAATGAAAGGATTACATGTACTCTTTAGTTTTAAATATATATATATATATATATATATATATATATATATATATATATATATATATATATATATATATAACAGAGATCGATAAATTCTAATTTTAATACAATGTATCAATAAAAATAAAGAACAACCTTTTTTTCCACAATTAAATAAAAATGTATGAAATTCATTAGTAAGTATGTGTTTTATGGTTAAATAATGATAAATGCAATTACTTTATCGGTCAGTTGACGGAAGGTTTCCTAATAGATAGTAAGGACCTACCTTTAGGTGTCAGCGCCATCTATCGTCATAAATTGAAAGATACAACTTTTATTTATCAGAGACACATTTATATCTCAGAAAAACTTTTATTTTGCGCGAAAAGATTTATTTATCGTAAAAATATTTATTTATAACAAAAAGTTTTATTTATCGTAGACACTTTTATTTATCGCAAAAAAAATTATTTATCATAAAGATTTTTATTTTTCGCACAAAAACTTTTATTTATCATAAAAAAAAATATTTTTCACACGGAATTTTTTATTTATCATAAAGATTTTTATTTCTCAATAATTATTTTATTTATCAAATAAAAAAATATATATTTATTGAAAGAAATTTTATTTATCAGTGTAAAATAAATTTATTTATTTACTTTTATAAATGGAACAAACGTCATCCGTAATCAACGTGTTAAGTGGCATTATATCTTTAGAACAATATATATATATATATATATATATATATATATATATATATATATATATATATATATATATATATATATAAATTTGATGTAATAAACTGCACAGCCCAAACTAACCCAAATCAACCAGTTAAGAAATTCAAAAGTTTGTAACTGACAGATATGAATGTCAGAAATTAAAGTAGGTTCAGGTTCCTTATTTATTAAGTTTGTGATACTATTTTGCTGAGAATAAAGTGTAATAAAATAAAATTAAAATTTAACTGAAATTAAAGAAGGCATTTTTGTGGATAATATTTATATTTAATTTTAAAATCTATGAACATAAATTTTGTTGGTTACTATAAATACGTATTTATTTTAAGTCACTAGGAATTAACTAAATATTGCATTCTTGGAAGGTGAAAAAATATTTTGAAAATGACAGATATTAATTTAAACTCATATGCTGTAACAATTTTACAACAAAATAGTTTTGATTACATGGTCAAATGGAATCTGGGTAATAATTAATCTTCTTCTATAAATTTCCAATTATATGTTACACTGATTGATAAAATTATAATCCATTAATTTAATTCATATCAACCTGCAGCATTGAAATTTGTGTAAAATCGGAATTGAATAAAAATACTGGCGATTACCAGATTCTCTTATTATCGTAACGCTAATACATCATCGAGATTGATTAAAGAGATTATAATCATGATATTTGTCGAGTCGAGGCTGATACTGGATAATATAAACACGTAATTGCATAACACTGCAGTACACATATCCAGGTTGTACAAACAATGCCTATCTAAACAATATGTCGTGATTGGACAACGATATGCTTATTTATATACACTAACCATGTTTGTTCCCATTCTGTTCCATTGCCTGCCACTGTATCTTCCTTTTTCACTTCCCGCTAGGCTTGGTGAGGGTGGTGTTATAGAGATCATGTTAAAAACCGCCAATAGAGGTTTTGGTAAATAAACGTGTTTATGTATGTGTGTGCGTGCAATCGTGTATGTGAATCAGAATTTCAGTTTTGCTTGTAAGTTGTTACAGGCCTTACAGATTTGCTCAGAATTGGCCTATCAGTTTAATTTTTTTTAATTATCCTGTGCATTGTACATTGTCAGTTCTTGGAAGTGGTCAACCCCTACGTTTCCACTCTCCACGGTTTCGACTGCTGCTTTGATTCAGGCTAGTGGTGAACCTATGTCTCATCGATAGTAACAAATCTTTCTATAAACATATCGGGATGAGCTTCATATCGCAACAGAAACCGCAGAATTTTTTGTTATTAGTTGCTCAGAATTTTTGGAGCCTGTTCATAAAAGATGTTTGCCATTTCTCTAACCTTGATTTGCTTATCTATCATGACCACATAGCGAATCAAATTGATGTTTCTATATATAATAACAGGTACAGGCTATCAACTGCGAGGTTATCCTCAATTTTTTCCATCCCATGTTTAAATTCAGTTGCTCCCTTGTTATCATTTTTTAAATAAAGTTAATGCGTACGGTAATTCAAAAAATTCAAAATAAATATCAAATTAGCGGATTAACGTTAAATTTCGCTGGCATTAATGAAAGTTTTCATAATGTCACAAAATAATTATGCGTCTAGTGCTGCCCTCTCTGTGATAGGCTACGAACTTTTCAATCCAACCTCATTTACCAACAATATGGATAGTTAAGCAGTTTGTTATAAGATGTCAGCACAGCAAGTGTATCGTTTTGAATTTGAAAGGTAATTCATGTTCAGGGGTGGACTGGGCCGATGGGCCTATAATACCGAAGCCGGTCAATATTATCAACAATTATTTTCATGGCCTTGACAGCCTTGACTCCAGGTAAATCATTTACTTACATGGGTATCACACGTACGCACGTATCTGCAACCTGTCATACATTATCTGCAACTTCAAATGTTTCGTGCAACTTTTGACGTGTGATAGTGCGACAATTTTCGTGGAACTAGTTTTATATCTTGTTCGAAAACTAGTCACGCGTATTTGCAACAAGCAAGATAAATGCACATGTGAAAGAAAGAAGAAAAGAATAACTGGAATAAAATACCCTGCTCACTGCCGGTTTTACATTGGGCAAGAGTTGCGGGTGCAACTTAAACTTGCAATTGATAGCGGCAATATTGCGTAGTGTAATATGAAAATTGCATGTGCAACACATACCCGCAACTTATTGCACGAAAATAGCGCATGTTCTAATTCGTGCAACAATTGCACGCGCAACTTGGTAATTTACTACCAACTTATTGTTTATCTGCCATTTATAAGTTATGTATTTATTTTGATCAGTGAGTCACCGTTTGATGTCCATTTAAACCATGTTTAATTGTAAATTTAATTATAGAAGTATTTAAAACATTTAAAATTACCTTACAACACTGAAATCAGTGCTGGGCAAATTACTTTCAAAAAGTAATTGAGTACAATTACAATTACTTTACCAAAATATACTCAAATTACTTTTAATAGTAATTACTGCTAGAGAAATGTAATTAAATTACTAATTACTTTTGCATTGTAATTGACATTTTAATTAATTTTTCAATTATTTTATTAAAACAAATCAATCACCTTACATTAACGCCATTTTAATACTGCGCATATTTCGGACAGTTCCATACTGATTTGATTGCATGTTGAAACAAACCTTATATCATTTTTCTCGATTTTTTCATATTTTTGATGTACAAACTTTTACATTGTTGAAAAGAAGAAAAATGGCAATATATATTTTAATAAAATAATTATAGGTTGCTATTTAAAAAATAAAAGTTGATAGCCGTATCTCTCAAACCTGACTTTATAAAAAATATCTACATCTGCCATCAAATAGTATATTTAAGTAAAAATAAAATTTTATGTCTTTTTTCTATTACTTACAATAAATATGTTGAAAGTGTGGGCCTCTTCCCAGACTCAGCCTGTATATATGTTTATATGGTTATTAAAAATACTTTATAGTGATTTATATCAAATCCTATATCAAGATATTGCAAATTCCTTGAAAAGTATATTATTACTATTAGGATTAAAAAAAAAATTATAACTTAAGTAAAAGTCCAAAGTACGTCGTACGTCCCAACACGCATGACAAGTTGTACTTGTAATCTGTCGTTACACCCACAATGCAGATAAACTACGCTACGCCCGTATACCTGACTTGGTTCAAAATAGTAATTAATTTTTCAAATTTTCAAAAGTAATTGAATACAATTACTTTTTTTACAAAGTAATTAATTACAAATTACAATTTTGGAAAAAGTAATTTAATTAGTAATTAATTACCCAAAGTAATTAATTACAGCTCAGCTCTGGCTGAAATTCTTTTATTCACCCGTATTGACCCTAATATCAAAATAAAAGTTATTAGTAAGTAATGTTGGTAATACTGTTGGTGACACTTTAAAAATTGTATGTTGCTTAATGTAAATCAAGAAAAAATGCATTTGCAAGTTATTGCCGGTATCAACTGCAAGTTGCAGTTGCACCGCAACTGTTGCCCAATGTAAAACCGGTATACCAATGTCGAAATAAAAAAAAATCTATATTTCTTGCACTTCGCATTATGTCTGATAAGGTAGGTTACAATTGTAGCTTCGTGAATTGCAGTAACTGTTGTCAAAACAGTTGCAGGTACGTGCAAACCAGTGCAGAAATCTGATAACTCCTATACTCCTGTTCGCCGTATTATTTATTATTGTTTCCAACATTATCTCTTTATTATGTTTCATGCCGCTGATATTATTTGTTTGGTACCTATTTTAATATAATTGCTACATTGAATAGTGTTTTATAATAATCTACATGCATACTTAATTTACCTATGCACACAATTCACTTATAGTGCTAACGCTAACATTCTTCTCAGATATCCAAGTTTTCTTCTCCCAAAACACATACGTCGTTATACAAAAAAAAAGCCAATAAAATTTTTAACACTTGTGCCTGACAGCCCTTAACGAGATCAATATATCGATACTACATATATGCAGTGTGTGCAATTTAGAGCTGCCACTATATAGTATCTAGAGAACTATAACAGATACAATGACAGTTAAGAGACCTTTTTGTGCACCTATAGGTGGTCATCTCAGAAAGTATTTTTGTTTTTCCAAAAAATCTCATAGGGTACTAGTTAATGATGAAAAACTGAATTATGTTGATTTTTTCGTATTCAAATAACTTCTAAACAGTTAGTAATCGAGAAAAATATTCCAAATAAAGAGGTTACGATATTTTTATTGCATAACCAGTGGCGTACGAAATAAATTTTTATATCCGTAAATTTTCGAGATATAAAACAAAGTTGTATTTTTAAATTGAATCCATATCTGATTCTAGTCTCAAAAAATATTTATTCTTTTCTTTACAATGATGTAAAAGTTATTGTGTTATGTTGTTCTGTGTTTGTTTTACTTCGATTTTTTTTTCTTATTTTATAGTAAATTTATTGTTCTTTTTAAAATATTGGTAAGAATTCTATTGAAAAATATTTGTTTTATTTCAATCATTTATTTCGTAAGAAAAAATTGCCCAAAAATCAATCAAATTCAAATCAAAAATATATTTTTTATCAGGCCGGGCTTAACATGTTTAGTATAAATTGTAAGTTATGAGTTTCAAATAAAAATATTGAGTTATAAAACGAATTACATTAATCAAAAAGAGTATATCTAATAAAAATAATTATGTTTTTTTGTGAAATAATTACAAAATTCGTGAAAAATAACATGAAAAATTAAATTTTGGGGTATACCAGATACGAAACACAATAACCCTTACATCATTGAAAAGAGAAAATAATATGAAATTTTTGAGATTATAATCAGATATGGGTTTTATTTAAAAAAAAATAACTTTGTATTATATCAAAAATTTACAGATATAAAAATTTATTTAGTACGCCATTGGTTAGGCAATAAAAATATCTAACTTCTTTATTTGAAACATGTTTCTCGCTTCCTAGTAGTTTAAAGATAAAATTAACATTCAGTTTTTCATCATTATCTAGTGCCCTATGAGAAATTTTGGAAAAACAAAAGCACATCTGAGATGGCCCCTATAATTGCAAAAAAAGTTCCATTTAACCGGCATTGTAACTCTTATAGTTACAGTTCTCGAGATCTCAATGGTGGCAGATCTAAATGGGACAGACTGTATAAATGGCGATTTTAAGTACAACAAAAGCCGATCTAGCTATCAAAATTTTGCATTTCTGTACAGGAGCCCTCCAGAAAATATTTCATTTGATACCAAACAACAAATTTCTGACCAGTTTATGCAAAAAAAAACAAAAGCCGATTGAGCTCATGGGCGCCGTTTATGAGTCACTTGCCTCCTTCTGGAAGTTAAGTTCAACCACTATTTTTTTTAAACAATTTCAGATTTACGCTACAACGGCCCCAAAATCCACTTTCTTATAGTATATGAATTCTACTTTCTTCTATACTTTGTATATATTATTAGAGGCTTTATGTGAATATTTAATTTCATATTTATTAGTATGCAAAATGTAAATACACAAAATCAACAGTTCAAGTTTGGACATGACAATCCCACCAATAACATGTTCAATAGAGCGTTTTTTCTTTACTCCAAGCAAGGAGAGTGAAGACTTGGTTTATAAAGAAGGTGGAAGGAAATAAAGAACAATTAATATAAGCGGTTACAGAAGTTTTTGGCACAAAACGAAGATATATTAGATTTTTGTTTTCTTAATGTTCTAAAAGTTCATTTAGTTAAAAAGTTATAAACATGAAAACTATGTGTTGTTGTTACCTGCAAATAAAAATATACGAATATGTAATAACCACTTTTGATTTTTTTTCTAATATTTCTTGTTTACCCGCTTCCCCGGTGGATACTGGGTTAACGACGCCCATGATTGAGCTTTCATTTTTTTTACTTCTCTGGATGGCAGCCCTTTAGAAAACATATCATTTGATAGTATGTCGTGTATGGTACTAAGTTGAAACCAAACACAACCTATTTCTGACAACTATATGCAAAAAACAAAAATCGATATAGCTGTCAAATTTTTGACATCTCTGTATGGCAACCTTTCAGAAAACATTCCAAAAATAGTGAAAACTCCAATAATCGTTACATATAATGACTGCTAAAATAGAGACACCATAATTATTATTCTATTATTCGTAAATCACTCAGACACTTACATTTTGACAGCCAAATTAAAAGTGAGAGAAGGCCGGTCACTACCAAATTTCCCGGGCCTGTTAAATTTACCAGTCCGCCAATATTCATGTTTCACTAAATTTACAAATTTATCCTACCCAAATAATGGCATGTTGTTTACAGAAATACTCTGTATATTCCCACAACAATTTTTACAATAAAAAATATTCATTACTTGATCATTTGCAATACAATAACAGAATAACACTAATAACAGAGATATTAATATACGTTGGTTGTTATTGCATATTTGCGCATTCATCTGCATCTGGGTAGACAGACGATCATCGTGTCAATTTTTCCCTGTAACGGGCCAATCCAGCTATTACGCAGACAGGGCTATGACTATGGAAATGTCGAGCGATGCGGTACGGCGCCTGTATTTATGGGGCATTTGTCGTAACGATATTTCAAAATCAATGCGCCCCATGAGTTCCGGTAAACTCAATCATTTTTTATGGTAGACCGCCTCGCCTCCGGAACTTGCTTTGTTTGCGAATTTACCAGACTAGTTTATGACTCACCAACACTATTTCAATTTACGTTTTGCGATCATGCAAAATTTCAAGCGTTGCGATGCGGTGCGATGTATCTCGAAACATGTTATATGTTTTGGTTTTGATTATTTGGTTTAGTGATTGTTTGCTTGCTGGTTAATGGAAACCTGTTTTTGTTCTCACTATCGGATAATTAGAATTAGAATATAGACCAACAATAGCGAATCAAGAAATAGATTATTTCACATAAATAAAATTTTGCAATTTTAGTTATATTAATTGAAATTTAGTTGCACTAGTAACAAAATAAAAAAATCTGATGTGGCCGGCACATTACCTTCCGTCAATACTGTGTATTATGTACAAATTCCATACATAATTTTTCTTGCAATTGCAAAAGATCCTATATTTCCAGTAAAATTATTTTATGAACAAATTATGCAAATTGCACTTGACACTGACATCATCTTCTTCTTTAGCTTTTCCCATCCGTTAAGGGTATTTTTTATTTTCTTCTTCCAGCAATGGCGGCTCGTGCTGTTAAGCAAAAGATGGGCTACATTTACAAAAAAAATATTTTAAATAACAGCTTTTTAAATCACATACATTGGTACACAAAAAGAAACTTATAATTTTTTAGTTCTCATTTGTTGTATTAGTTTTTTAATGTTTGTACGGAAAGTCTAGTCTTCTCTTTTTATTGAAATATAATATTCTATCACTTTTTCGTCGAAATTTCTGATGTTTTGCACAAGTTTTTATTCACATACATCAATGCTAATGCATCATTCATCGAGTTCCTTAAAAATGTCTTTATTCCCTTAAAAGTTGATACCCGCCCGCAAAGCAAAACAGCACTGTGTGTTACCTATACCTATAATACGATACACCTTGGGCGCTCAATTCGGGCGCCGTTTTATAATGTTAAAATAAAATTGCGTATATTAATGGGGACTTATACAATTCAAATATTTTGGTCGCCATCTAGTGTGTAAAAAAGTATTTAATAATTAGTTATGTAGTGAGCAAGATTTAGCTTCTAAGTTTGACATTTATCACGTGATCCATATTTGGTCCCACGTGATCACAACAACCATTGTTTGAAAAGGAACATTGATGAACATGTCTGAGACTGAACACAGAAGTTGAAATAATATGATTAATATAAATTGAATATGAATTAGTAATGTATTTACAGGAACCTGTGATAAAAAAGGAAGTTTAATTATGTACAAAATAACAATAAAATGACGCAAACCTATGTTTATAAAGTGGACAAACATAATCAAACGTATTTTGGAAAACAAGTACAGCAACTCAAGCAACTTTAATAAAGCTGTCTACTAATAAAGAGACACAATTTTATAACACAAACAGAAATAAAGATTAATAAGGAAAGTAGTAGGTACCCAAACAGTCAACATTTATTATGTAAGAAAGTTATTTGGTGCTGTAGAGACGTCGAGAAATGAAACTAAATTTGTCAATAATTGGAACTAAATTATAATTTATTAAGTAATGATGCTGTAAATTTAATATATTCCACCGGCTTATCAGTAGAACATTTTAATGTTCTATATGATTTGTTAAATCCCACAGTTATGCCAAAGTTGAAATACAGATATTTCCAAAAGACGCCAAAAAAAACTAAATTTAATAATTTAACATCCAGAGACAAATTATGTATGACTTTAAGATTAAGACACTAAAAGAAATTTCATTATTTTTTCCATCTCTCTCAACAGTGGAATTTGTAGTGTTTACATGGATTCAGTTCATGTTTTTTCAAATTGAAACGATGAAATCGAATTTGTTTTCCCTCCGTAAGAATCAGAAAGATTCGATTCCGCAATGTTTCATTAATAACAATCACTACACATAATAACTTAACCAAACTTTGCTGACTAAATATCAAATTATGGATCAACGGGGAGGTGCTGAAGAGGGAAATCATTTGATCGACTCGGCCATGGTATATCACCTCGCTCTTTCTAAAAATTTCTTGTCCCTTTCTAAATTATGTGGAGGGAGGTCCGCTGCCGACCCGCCGCCGATGACGTCAAAATCATAAGTCCCCATTGCACCGAACAGTGTACGGAAACGACCGAAATGGTTCGATCTTAGCGTAAGCAACCGTGGTACTAAGCCAACTATCTCTTTGTACTAGCCACAAATTTTTCGAGCCGTAGTACACCGAGAAGCTAGATTAAGAGCGGAAACAGCTGGACTATTTTGTTTCTGGCTCGATAGATGTCGCTACAATCGAAGTGTAATACACAGCAGAAGCAGTTTATGCCGCTCGGTAGACAGTGCCGTATTAACCATAAGGCTCATAAAGCGGCCGCTTGAGGCCCCAGATTGTACAGAGGCCCCAATTTTTTCTTTTTATTTTCTTAAGAACATTGTGACCAAATAGAAACAATATCAAGAATATAGAACGGGAACGGCTCCCTCTTTTTACATGCGCCTTAGGAATTTTTTTATCGGAAAATCATATGTATCAAGATCATTTTCACAGAGCCAAGAAAAAGAAATTATTTTCAGATGAAATGACTTCAACTAACACTGTTTTGCAAGGTCAAGAATATTTTAAAATTAACGTCTTTTATGTTGTTTGTGACAATTTAATGTCAAAATTAAATAGAAGATTAGTAAGTTACTATGAGGTGCATAAAAACTTTAAATGTTTTTTCACTGAAGATATTACTGAACAACTGGAATCTATTAATAAATTAAAAGATATATATCGTAATGATATAGATGCTAATATATTAGAAAATGAGATGCTTCAATTTTTGGTATTTTGTAAACAAGTCAATAAAAACACAAATTGAAGAAAAATATAAATTAATTTTAAATGATTTAAATCAACATTTCCTAATGTTTTAACTTTATTACAAATTTATTTAATAATACCGGTTTCAATTGCATCTGCAGCGCATTCTTTTTCATGTTTAAAACGCTTGAAAAATTATTTAAGATCCAGTATTACAACAAGAAAGAAAGGATGCATTAGCAGCTAATGCATCCTTTCTTTCTTCTTTCTCATTAACTATTCTAAATATTGAAGCAGAATGTAGCAACGAGATTAATTATGATATTGTAATACAAGAATTTGCTAAAAAAAAGTCATATCGTAACTTTGACGCTTCATATGCTTCTTATTATTATTTATTATTAAAACATTATTTTTTATTGTATAACTTTATTATTATTATATTTCATTCTATAATTTATATTTACTGTAAGTAATTTGTTTCGTTTCATAATAAATTTAAAATAATAATCATACTTCAGTTTTATTATCTACCTAATTAACTTCTTATAGTAGGGGCCTTATATATAATTCCGCTTCAGGCCCCAAAATTTATTAATCCGGCCCTGTCGGTAGATAGTGATATATATATATGAGAACTGAAGTTAACAAATTATTCGCTAGAGATGAGGAATGTAACTTGTCCTTTTCTTCACAAAATGTTTATTTTCTACAAAATGTACATTTCGGCTATACTCTGTAGCCATCATCAGTTGTACAGTAATCTTAAAATTAAAAACAGCCAGTATTTATACAAAAGAATGGTATACCTAAGATTATAGCGGTACATAATTGGGGGATTTATTAACCAATGGGTTAATTTATAGAAAACCCACTAATACCGAAAATTATATACATGCCTCATCGAACGCTCCTTTCAAATACAAAATTGCAGCATATCAAAGTCTCATCCACAGACTATTAAACGTGCCACTCAACAAAGCTAGATTCCAAAACGAACTAAACTACATAATATATTTAGCTGAAATAAATGGCTTCAAAGAAAAAACAATTAGAAATTTGCTCAAAAAACAAAAGCTCAAGAATTTGATTAAGAATAACACTACTTTAAAAATAGAACATAAGACTAAGAAGTACCATAAATTTACATACAACAACTTGCATCATAAATTCTCCAATATTTTCAAGAAAATAGATATTGATTTAGCATACTGCAACAATTTTACCACAAAAAACCTCTTGAACACAAAATTAGAAACAGGTAATAGATTAGAGTCATCGGGTATATATTCCATAGAGTGCAAAATTTGTAAATCTAAATACATCGGGCAAACCAAACGTAAAATCAAAACACGTTTCAAGGAACACATGTACCATCTTAAGAACAAAAATATATTTAATTCAGCGTTAGCATTACACCATCATAACACAGGCCATAATTTCAGTTTAGATGATGTAAAATGTGAAAAATCATGTAATAATTATAAACTAAATATGTTAGAAGCCATAGCCATGAAGAAAAATTGTAAACAACTGTTAAACACCGACGTTTCTCCTTTAGATAATCCTCTACTGAAATTTGTAAAACCCATTGGTTAATAAATCCCCCAATTATGTACCGCTATAATCTTAGGTATACCATTCTTTTGTATAAATACTGGCTGTTTTTAATTTTAAGATTACTGTACAACTGATGATGGCTACAGAGTAGCCGAAATGTACATTTTGTAGAAAATAAACATTTTGTGAAGAAAAGGACAAGTTACATTCCTCATCTGATAATTCCTTCACGATAACTCAACAATAATATTATTATTATATTCGCTAGAGGGAGATGAAAGCGTTATTTAAATTTTACAGGGAAAATTAAAATTTTAAGAGCAGTATCATAAAAAAATTATAACGAAAAGGAGCTAAATTACTGCATATTTTTGTTTTTATATAAAAAAAAATATACATAATTATCTATATTAAGAGCTTTCAATAAATAACGATTAAGATTTTAAAAATATTTTTTTAATGATTACTTTGCGAGATATTTGAATTTATTTTCAGCGCCACTGTGACGTCACAACTCTTGGTATCTTTCTTGCGCAGCCTTCTATGAAAAATGCTACGAGAAAGATAGCTTAGGTTTCGTTTAAAATCAAATGCAGTTAAACTAAAAACAATTACCTATGTCTTTTTAATGCTACGAATTGCTTTAAATTTAAACTAACTTTCTTGTAAAATAAAAAAAATTAGAGTGGAAGACCCCATTATAACCAAAATGTAAACATGTCTGCATATAGATCTAAACTCGAGCAATACGAAAAAAATTATAATTTTTGGAATCGTGGTATTGAAGTTATGCGATCTAAAACTTTCGTCACACACACACACACACACACACACACACACACAAACACACACAAACACACACAGACACACACACTTACATACATACATACATACATACAGACATCATTGTAAAAATTGTAAAATCGTATTATATGGACCCTAAAACGTGCTTATTCACTAAAACTCACCATTGAATTTTGTGACCAAAGACAATACCTTCCTTACTTAAAAGTGACGGAAGGTAAAAACAGAAAATAATGTGTCTGATTTGTCATACATAGGTATACTAGGTTACAATGAAAGATGTAGTTCTTACAGTGGGTCGCACACATACATACACACATCATCGTAAAAATAGTAAATTCGTATTGTAGGACCCCATAACGTGCTTATTCATTACAAACTCACTATCGATTTTTTGGACCAAAGACAATACCTTCTTTACCCAAAGATGACGAACTGTAAAAACTGAATTCTCTAATGAAAGTTATGTTTGTGATAAATTTTAAAATTCAATTAAAGTTACCAACGTTTTTAAATGGTCTGTGTAATAGCGCCGCAGAATATCACCATTTGACATTATGCCGGTACATGACGAAGTAGGAATACCCGAATTAGTATACAAAACAATATTTTGTACGAGTAGTACTCATTTTCATACTTTACATTTACAATAATATTGTAAAATGATCTCTAAACATAAAAATCTGTTGTGGCCAGCACAATACCTCTCGCCACTTCCTTTTTTTGGTTACATAAGTATAGGGCGCGAACAGTAATGTTACATTTTTGGGCTTCACAAGCAGATGTGTGGGCCCGTTTCACAATGATAATTAGTAATTATGTACATAGATGTCAAATGTTAGAATTTTTCATTAAATTTTTTAAGATTTTCTAAATTTACGTCAATTTATCACCAGGAGTTTAAAATTTACTTGTATGCCTTAGATATTTAACATTTAATTCTGCTCCACATGGAATTGGAAAATCACTAAATTTAGAATGAGAAATTTATACATAATTACTAGCTATCATTCTGACATGGGCCTCCATATCTGCTTGTCAAGGCCAACAAAATCATATGACTGCTCGCTCCCTATTGTATTTAACATTTCTTGTATACTCTACACCAAAAATTCTACTTACGCATATATCTATTCCATATATATTTAGATTGTTTAATTTTAAATTCATTTTTGATGAAGAAATTGTGTCCTCTTCTAATTTTTCGAAATGTTTCCAATTCTATTAATACATTAAGAAATAATATAATGTATGTACTTCCCAGAAAAACTCTTCAGTAATGTCTTCGGATTTCTGACACTGACATTTATCTGTCAGTTACAAAAAAATTAAATTTTCAACTATTTTCCATGGCCATTCTTTCGGCTGTAAAATTTATTATAACAGATTGTTTTACATATTATATTTCTTTTATCTCTAAATCTATAGAATATATTATAAAATATTTAAATGTATCAGAAAGAAAATTTATTTTTCTTTAATATTATCAAGAAAAAATTTCAAAAAATATTATTTAGAAGATTTTTTTTCAAGAATCTTCTACTTCCGGTTGTTCAATTGTTACCAAAACCTTTTCAGATCTTCCCATGAATGTCCGATTGGGAAATACGTAGTTAAACAAATTTAAAGTCTTATAGTTTTTGAGTAATCGTCCTTCCAACATCCTACATACATACACACACACATACATCCACACACACACACACACACACACACACACACACATCATCGTAAAAATGTTAAAATCAGATTGTAGGGATCTTAAAACGTGCTTATTCAATAAAATCTGGATATGCGATTTTTAGCATGAATCCAATACCTCTCTTAGCGAGAGGTAAAAAGTTGAAATTCATTTCGTAGATAATAATAAAATTCATTTCACTAATGACAAATATCGCCAAGCTACTTTAATATTAATTATGAAAAAAAAAACTTAAAAAAATGTAGAGAAGCTATGAAAACTATAGTTTATTTCACGTAAGAAAATAGCATTCAATTAAATATATAAATAAATTCTGCTCTCTGATTGGTCAGATTACACGCCTAGATCACAAAAGCGAGAAAAAACACCTGTCAGCTGTCAATTATCAAATATAATCGACGGAATTAAGTGATATTTAACCATATTTTAATAATTTTTAATGTTAATATATGCCACATGTTTACAGATAAAAATATATAGTATTGCCAAAGTTTGGTTTCACGAATTTAAAATATTTATTTATTGCGTGTACAAACGGTCGGCTTTCAAGCGCCATCTGCTATTTCCTTACGTGAACTGTAGTATAGGAAGAGTAAACTTAAAAAAACCAAATGTTTCATTTCTCAAATAATACGAGCATATCTTATTCCTGTTCAAATATTAAAATGGAAAGACATATGGATTACATTTTTCCGATATAAATATAGTTTTCACCCTCTGTCGTGCGGCCCCTAGATTTCATGGTATGTTTGGATAGTAACCACATATCTTCTGTCAAAAATACGGCACATAACTCAACATTAACACCCTTGGAATATAAGAAGGGCGAGACACTATAAATATTATCTATCGACATTTTTACACATTACGAAATTTGTCACAATCTGAACATCCTTGCAATAAAAATATCAAACACTTTTTTTAGCTATCATTCTATATGCCACCCTTCGAAAAATATAGCTTCGCTTCTACTGTAATATAAAAAGAAAACAATTTAACGATAATGATATGAACAGACAGAATAGATCATTTACGACTTATTTGGATGGAAAACGTTCTTATTATGCATATTACAAAAAACTGATATATATATATATATATATATATATATATATATATATATATATATATATATATATATATATATATATATATATATATATATATATATATATATATGTATGTATGTATGTATGTATGTATGTATGTATGGAAAACCGGTATTATTTGAAAATGTCAAAAAGTAATATTGTAGATACCAGATAATTTGTCAGATAGATATCACCATTTTGAAAAGTTACTTGTTTTATATATATATATATATATATATATATATATATATATATATATATATATATATATATATTTACATCCCACTACCATTGTGGCGTCCCCTATGTAATTTTCTACATTCAAAGTGACGTCCTTGTGCATATGACGTCCGGTATACGGACGTCACTTTAAAATGCCTTGTAATTTTTTTTCTGGCATTAGGGGGGGCCCTAGAATCGTTTAGCAAAATTTGTTATGGACGTCACAATGATAGCGGAGTGAAAAATGTATATTTTTTGTAGTTCAAAAAAATTCCACTTGCGGCGTTAGTGTCGTCCGGCGTATATACACCGTATATACAGAAGTTTCATTCCACCGACAATCTGAACTCCGTATACTTGGCAACAGTGGGCACTGGGCAATACATTAGCACGCAAGTCTTTTAATCATATTTAAAGTTATATTGTGCACTCCTGATAATATATTAATAGTACATTAAGATACAAGTTTCATAAGACATGATTTTAGCGCACGCGTCTTTGTTAGAAACGAACGGCTTGCCGCAAGTTTTCTAACGGGACAAGTGCGCTGAAATGTCTTATGAAACGTGTATTTAATACTATTTTTTCTATTTTGGTCCTTTTGTCAAAAAAATATTTACAAATATACGTGATTTCAGTTTTAGGAATACTTTAATTTTTATTTGATTGTTGGTAACAGTAACAGTGATTGATATTCGTAACTATGACGTTTCATTGTTATTGTTTACAATTTAAATAATATTTACTTTCAAATGACAAATGTCTAGAAATGTAGGTACTACGTACCAACCTAACAGAAATTAGGTTTGAGTTCTTTTAAGAAGTACTTTATGACATCCAAATGCGTTTCATAAAGTACATATTAAAGAACCAAAATAGTAAAAGTAACATTTAAATAATCAAACATTTATTTTGTAATCCTCTTAGTAAAGATAAAATCGATAAACTATGATGTCAAAATAGAAATGTACTCAATTTTAAGAAGGTAATTATTTAAAAAACATAAAGCTGAATTAATAATTACAAAATATTGTGCAAATTGTAAATAAATGCCAAATAACAAAATGTATGATCAAATGTATGGAATAAATATAAGGACGGTATGCTACAGTGAAATATAAAAATAAAATCTTTAAAACTTTTGTTCTAAAATATCAAGATTGAAATTTTAAATGGAGTAGAAAAAGGGAGAATCTAAATAATTTTTAAATAGAAGAAAATGTTTTAAACAAATTAACTCTCAATAAACTATAAACTATTTATTAAAAAATATAGATAATTTAATTACTCTTATTTAGGTACTTCTTTCGACTTCCCCTCTACTTACTAGTGTTTAGCCAAAGTGAATTGCCGAGTAATTAGAAAATATTTTTATACGTACTCGTAATAACGATTTTAATTATTTACACTTATTAATAAATATCTTTACGTGCCTGTAAGTCTTACAGATCTCTAAATCTGTAAAAACGTGATAAAAACACAACTAATTCTTGTTGATTAATATAAAATTATACATAAGAGTGTCAACTTTCGTTGCGATTTTGTTCATTATTTACAGATTTACAAATCCGTATGACTTACAGATGTGAACAGAATATAGACCCATTAGATAGTTTTTGTTTACAAATGTAGGTGTAGGTACCTAAAACAAAATTTATAAGATTATTTTGTGAAAAAAAGTTATTAAGCATTTGCTTTTTACCTCTCGCTAAGAGAGGTATTGGGTTCATCCTAAAAATCGCATATCCAGATTTTAATGAATAAACACGTTTTAAGGTCCCTACAATCCGATTTTAACATTTTCACGATGATTGTGTGTGTGTGTGTGTGTGCGTGTGTGTGTGGGGGGGGGACGTTGGAAAAGTCTCACGTGATATTTATGTATACTTAATACATAATTAAAATCGTTATTACGAGTACTAGTAAGTATAAAAATATTTTCTAATTACTCAAAACTACGGAGGATTTTTCATTGAATTTGCGGGTCAAAGTGTAAAGTTACCAACACTTCAATTTAATTGTTGCTATTATGATTTAGACATTTGTAACTGTAACAGAATAAAACATAGATCGTAACTAGGCGTTGGGAATATTTTATTTAGAGTCAAATCAGTAATTTTAGCGACACAATAATAATACTCGTATTGGTACAAAAGTATATAATTTGTGCACAAAACTTATTTCGTGCGGGACAAAATAGGTGCTTAATTATTTATTGAGTGTATAGATTGCTGTTAATTTGAAAATAGTTTAATTATTAATCTGAGACAAAAATAAATGTGTGGGATTAAGTGAATCTCGGGTCTTGCGTTTGGTAACTAATAAGTATTGGGTGATAAATTCCTTTTTACTATAGCAAATATAAAGAAGATCCCCGGTTTACTTGTATTCATTTTCTTTATAAATGTATAAATAAAAAAAAATCAGTATAGTAAAACAAAGTGAATTGTACTAATGCGTCACTGTTACAAAATAAGCGAAAAACGAACTTATTAAATATATTTATTTAAATCAGAGCAAAATACAGATAATTATTTTTAGTAACCACTAGACATGTAAGATGAACTGAATTAATAATTGATTTTTTTTTTGTAAAATTAGCCTCCATTTTCTTGGAATTATATTATATAAAAATTGTACTTTTGCAAAATTCTTTTTTTTTTCTTTTAATATATGGTATCCAGTGGCCATGTGCCTTTGACTTCAAAATTATTTCGAATTTTAAATGATACAAAAGAGACTCCTGTATTTCACTTTCCACATCAGCAGTAAGTGCCTTTGAGGTGACGTCTGGTAAACGCCGGCATGATACGCATATATCATCATCATTACTGATTTCTGCGTTCAAAGCTGATTGACACACCCAGAAATAGGTAATATGTCGTGATGATATATTTTTTGTATATATATTATATTAAAAGGATATCCAAATTTTGAAGATATTTCGAATAACAGCACGAAATTAGCTTTGTGAAAAAATTATCTACTTTTGTGCTAATATGAGTATTATTATTGTGTCGCCAAAATTACTGATTTGTCACTATAGAAAATATTCTCAACGCCTACTTACGATCTATGTTTTATTCTGTTACAGTCGCAAAAGTCGCCAACATAATAGCAACAATTAAATTACTTAGTTACTTTACAAATAGTAAGTTTTGGTAATTTTACAGCTTTAACTCGCAAATTCAATGAAAAATGCTCCGGAGAACGATTTGCAAGGGGTGTGGGTCAACCACGGTTAATGGTGTATTTGCCGTCCATGAGAAGTTATATGTATATTAAGCATCGTTGGTAGCCACACCGGAGCGGAGCGGAGATTTTTTGATGAGTATATCTTTTAAATGATGGCAAATATTTAATGTTAAAATGTATTTTTTATTTTTTCGGCCCGAGGGCCGACCAAATACAACATAAGTACAGTATATACATTATTAACAAAGAAGATTTTTTTAATGTTTGATTGGTTTTACTGTTAATAGGAATGCATTAACAGATATTTGTATTGAAACAATTTGATGATCGAAATTTAGTGATTAATACCCCATCTATAGGAAATACATACAATGGTAAAATTTTAGTTTTAGAATAAAAATAAATAATAAAGTTTCTCAGAATTTAAAATGGCAATTAATTGATATAATACATTCCTGTTACGAAATAGTCGCAAATTAAAAGTTTCTTTTTATGTTGCTTACAAATAGTCATGAGAAATGATGAAATAAAACAGGCAGATAGACCTAAATAAATGTCACTTTAAGGCTTGAGTTAAATTAAAATTAATATTTTCACAAATAAAAACCATTTCATTGTATTAAAAGCTTCCATTATCTTTAATAATAATAAAATCAAAGTAAAAATTACATAAACACAGATCAACAGTTTATTATTTGGTATATTTCTCATGGCACTGTGTAAACAGCTTGAAAATAGAACTTTTAAGTTACGTGTGATTAATGACAGGATTTCTAGCACATCAATAAATTTGGATTATAATAAAATTACACTTTTGATCTAAAAATTATAATAGGGAATTTTCTATAGCCAAACGAAAATTTTACCATTGATTTCTTACAACGGGTGCCGGGTGTTACGATCAGGAAATTATGTTAAATATCCTTTCTTATAGAAAATAAATTATATTACAAAAATTAGAAAAAAAATTACACATTAAAAACTGCAAAATATTTTTTGTAAAATATCGTTAGATTTATTAATAGATTAGGAATTTGTATGGAAAGGAAGATTGCGTTGATCAATTTTCGTTAGTTTAATGATAATAAAAAAAAATATGAATAAAATAAAGTATGATATCCTGCTTTAAATCTTCAAACATTGAACTAAACTATATCAAATAATTATCAGACATTTATATCTGTTAATTATCATTACCAGAGATTGTAAAAAATCGAACATATGGGTGTGCATATGACTATGAAAGATTGCGCTTTCGTTTCTACATCAGAATAATGTATTTAATATTGGCAACGTTGCTGGACGTCATTGTAACGGTAGTATGGATAAAAATATACAAATCGGATGTCACAAAGTACGGGATATGCATTAAGTATATACTCTGGACGTCGGATTCACTCAGTATGGAGGAGTTCATAATATCGTCAAATGAACGGAAACGTATATCGTTGTAAATTGACTTTATTGAAATTTGAACCGAAATTCATAATCAGTGGGAAAAAATAGTCGATATACTTCATAAAATCGAAGCCTATCTGTATTCCTTTCGGTGGTTGCCACAATGTCCTAGCCATGAAAGGACGCAGCAATGATAGTGGGATGTAAATATATATATATATATATATATACAGGGTGTCCCAGAAGTCGACGATCAAACTAAATGGGGTGATAGAGGAGATCATACCCAATCAAAATAACTATATATATTGTAATGCAATTGTTGATGGTTCAAAAGTTATTGCAACTTTTGTAGTTTCTCCTAAAAACGGCAAGGCGTCCAATAGAATTATTATTATTTTTATTACGAGACGTTTGTTTCTCTTTTTCTTTTTTATTGTATGCACCTGAAGGGTTCTACTTTCTAATAAAATCATTTTCTTGAACATGAGTACCTTCTATTAATAATAAAAATATTGTTTTGTGAAAAATTTTTCTACCGAAAAAAAGCTACTTGATTTTAAAGTGACGCTGACAGAAAAAAATGTCCTAAAAAAAAATTAACCAACTATCAGAAGAAGTTGTGTATTTAATGTAGATTTTAACGCGGTATAACACATGGGGATATTCAGAGCAGATTTACTTAAATAATTTAATATTCACAATTTACATTTTTGGGACTATGTGAACCCTAGAGTTGTTAGAAATGACAACTTTCAACACAAGTTTGGGGTCAACATATGGGCGGGAATAATTGAAGGAAAATTGATTGGTCCATTTGAGCTCCCAGGAAGGCTTAACAGCGAAAATTATCTGCATTTTTTGCAAAATGAGTTACCTTATCTACTTGAAGACGTGACATTGGAGACACGCCGAGATATGTGGCTGCAACAAGATGGAGCTCCTCCTCACTATTCTGTAGATGTGAGACAACACCTTGACACAGAATTTCGGAATCGGTGGATTGGTAGAGGAGGGTTTATTATGTGGCCACCGCGATCCCCTGATCTTAACCCCTTAGATTTTTTTCTATGGGGTTATTTTAAAGAAATAGTCTACATGACAGAAAGTCAGAATGAACAAGAGTTGCAACAAAAAATAAGAGAGGCTACCAACATTATTAAAAATAATCAACGGGCGTTCCGAACAATAAAAAGAAATTTTATTCGGCGATGCTTAATGTGCATTAGAAAACATGGTAGAAATTTTGAACACTTTTTGTAAAATTTGAAAACATCATGAAAAGCTTCATAAACCCTATTTTGTTTTAATGTTGTATAAAAACTATTACAACTATTATTTTGTTTTATTTTTGACACAGCATCTAAGATAATTCTCGAATTTTTCAATTGTATTTTTAACTGAAATACTTTCTTGTAGAAAAAAAAAATTATTTAAGAAAATCTGCTCTGAATATCCCCATGTGTTATACCGCGTTAAAATCTACATTAAATACACAACTTCTTCGTCACTTTAAAATCAAGTAGCTTTTTTTCGGTAGAAAATTTTTTCACAAAACAATATTTTTATTATTAATAGAAGGTACTCATGTTCAAGAAAATGATTTTATTAGAAAGTAGAACCCTTCAGGTGCATACAATAAAAAAGAAAAAGAGAAACAAACGTCTCGTAATAAAAATAATAATAATTCTATTGGACGCCTTGCCGTTTTTAGGAGAAACTACAAAAGTTGCAATAACTTTTGAACCATCAACAATTGCATTACAATATATATAGTTATTTTGATTGGATATGATCTCCTCTATCACCCCATTTAGTTTGATCGTCGACTTCTGGGACACCCTGTATATATATATATATATATATATATATATATATATATATATATATATATATATATATATATATATATATATATATATATGTTTCATGTTTTGTAAATTTGTAGTTTTGTAATACAATTATTTAATTAAAGCCAGAGTTTTTCAGAATCTGTGTTCCATTTTATCCATTGTTTAGTTTTACAATCAGCGATAGCAACATTTTGGCGACCGTGACAGGACTTTGAGTATTTACGTTGCTGTTCGTATAAAATAGAAAAGTGATCCTAAACAACAGTCAGAAAATGGAAAAAACGAAAACTCTTCAATGTGTAAACCGCAGTTCGTTAACGAAAGCATTTATTGCGTTTTAGAAAAAAAGAGAAAAACCTAAACCTGATTTATATAATTTACAAGTCAGTTTCGCGTTGATAGAAGAGAAAATAATTGTTCTACGAGAACTAAGTAATAATTTACAATTGCTAATGATCGAAAGTAAGAACAGTGATGAAGAAATCGGCAAAGAAATTGAAGCAGCTGATGAGTATGAGCGGAAATTTTATGAGGCAAAGTTTAAGCTGGATCAGTTGACAAGAACACCAATTCAAAAAATCTTCCAACTCAGTCTGAAGCAGTTTCGGAAGCAATGCGTGGAATTCAGCTTCCGAAAATAGAACTGAAGAAATTTGGAGAAGAGATAAAGGATTGGTTACAATTTTGGAATACTTTCAAGAAAATTCACAAAGACAGCACGCTTACTGAAGAAGATAAGTTCCATTACAATCCATGACTAAAAATTCTCGTGCATATGAAGTAGTTAATAGTTATTCCTCGACCGCTAAAAATTATACTGAGGCTGTTCAGAGTTTAGAGGTGCGATTTGGGAAGAACGATTTATTAATAGAATACTATGTGCGAGAACTTCTTAAATTAGTTTTAAATAAAAATAAACAAGCCACTCTTCTGAATGTTTATGACAAGTTAGAAACACATTTGAGAGCGTTAGAGTCTTTAGAGGTAACAACTGACATGTTTGCTGCAATGTTATTTCCTTTGGTGGAATCCGGAAGAAATTTTATGCACATGGCAAAGGAAAATGACGTCACAATTAGCTGCACAAGATACCGCAACAGAAACTATAAATGCTAAAGACAGATTAACAAATTTAATGGCGTTTTTAGGGAGAGAAGTGGAAGGAGAAGAGCGTATTCAAATGGCTAAAACTTGTTTTGAGATGCAGGACGAGGAACCTTTCAAGAACAGGAAAAAGGAAACTGAATCCCAAGATCAATATAAAGATGCAGCTACAACAGCAGGATTACTAGCAATGAAGGAAACAAATATACATCAGTGACTGTTCTGCGAACAGCACTATGATAGCTGTCATTGCGAAACAGCGAGAAGTATGACTGGATGAGCGGGTTAAAATTGTAAAGAATAAACGCGGTTGTTTTAAATGTTTAAGAATTGGCCATAGTTACAAGAAATGTCGTAATTTAGAAAAATGTTCTTGGTGTAAAAAGGCACATTGCTTAATAATGTGTAGAATTTTTTCTAGAAATGACAAAAACAAACAACAAAATATCGATACGAGTCAAACTCCTTTCAATGAAACTAGTCTTGCTAATACATTTTCAAAATCAAACGTTTTTTTGCCAACCTTAAAAGTTATTATGCATGGCCCTAACGGAAATAAAATTGTTAAAGCAGTAATAGATACAGGTTCTCATAGATCTTATGTTTTAGACAAAACTGCAAGGGAACTAGGATATAGCATTATCGGTGAACAAACCATGGTCCACCTATTATTTGGAGGAGCTAAATCCAAGTCACGTAACCATGAAGCTTGTAGAATATATATTAGTCACATGAATGGTAAATATAAATGTGATTACTTAGCCTTCAAAGAGGAAACTGTTTGTCAAAATATTCCAAATTTGAAGTATGAGTCTGATACGTTGAAAAAGAAGAATATTGAACTATCAGATTCTGGGGAATGTTCTAATGTTATAACTCTTCTCATCGGATCAGATGTTGCTGGAAAATTATTCACTGGCAAAGTTGTTCAGTTACAGAATGGTTTGACGGCTATAGAGACTAAGTTAGGATGGACGCTTCTGGGAAAAGATGTGGTAGATAATTCGAATTCAGATGCTGCCATGATGGTAATGAGTATATTTACAAAAGATGTCAGTATTGTTGATTTGTGGAGTCTTG
This sequence comes from Harpalus rufipes, assembly GCA_951394225.1. Classification (NCBI taxonomy): domain Eukaryota; kingdom Metazoa; phylum Arthropoda; class Insecta; order Coleoptera; family Carabidae; genus Harpalus; species Harpalus rufipes. The sequence goes on along the minus strand of OX596275.1, from coordinate 23,007,137 downwards.
ACACGTTAGGGATCAAGCATCCTATAGAGATTACATCTAAAACTGAACATAATGATAAAGTAAGATCAAATTTTAATGACACAACTATAGTTAATGATGAAGGTCGGTATGAGATATTATTACCATGGAAAGAAAATCATCCGTCTCTACAAGATAACAAACTTATAGTTATAACAAGATTAATGAATGTTACTAAAAGGTTGCAAAATTAAAATTTGCAAGATGATTATAATGCAGTATTTGAGAATTGGATGCAACTGGGCATAATTGAACAGGTCCCAGCGAGTGAAATTGAAAATAGAGGGGTTTTTATCTTGCTCATAGACATGTGATAAAAAAAGGAAGTACTACAAGAATAAGACCAGTCTTCGACGCATCAGTTAAGAGTAAAGATTCCCCTTCATTGGATCAATGCCTAGAAACTGGTCCAAATATAATAGAACTTATTCCAAGAATGCTTCATCGGTTCCGAGAAAAAAGATTTGCAGTTACAGCAGATATAACAAAGGCATTTTTGCAGATAAGCATTGCACCATCAGACAGAGATGTTTTGAGATTTCTCTGGTGGAATGAAAAGAAAGAAATGGTGACTTATCGGCATCGTCGAGTAGTCTTTGGTGTTTCATGTAGCCCTTTTCTATTGAGTACAACCATTGAATTTCACTTAATGCGAGTACTAAACTACACCGATTCAGCGGAGAAGAAATATGTTTATGATTTTCTGTTAAAGTCTTTCTACGTTGACAACTGCGTAACAAGTTTAGACACAATTAATGGCGTAATTTTTTTTCAGAAAGAAACGTCTTCAGTAATGTTAGAAGCAAATTTTGAGTTAGAGGATGGAATTACACAAGAATGCCGCATCAAAACACTTCAACATCAGTTCTGGGTCTCATCTGGGACACCAAGGACGACAAATAATCCTTGACCAAATTCATAACACCTATAGACGCTGACAAGATTACGAAAAGAAGTATTCTGTCGTCCGTACAAAAGGTCTACGATCCTCTGGGTTTTGTCTGTCCTATTTTACTGAAGCCTAAACTAATCCTCCAAAAGTTTTGGACACAATATTTGGACTGGGATTCAGAAGTAGATCCAGTAAGTAAGAGAGAATTTATAGAGTGGCAACAAGAATTACATTTGTTAAGAATTTTGAAGATTTCTCGACATATTTTTTACACTAATAATAAGAAAATGACACTCCATTGTTTTGTTAATGCAAGCAAATATGCGTACGCAGCAGTTATATACGCACGATTTGAATCCGAAAATGGAGTAAAGATAAATATAATAGAACTTCTTGCTGCTACAATTGGAGCAAGATTAATGCTGTCTTTTGAGAAATCTGTCAAGGTAGATAACATCGAAAAGTATTTTTGGACCGATTCAACCACCACTTTAGCATGGATACTGTTGTGAGATTACTGAGAGATGGCGCTAGTTGACACACGCCAATGTTACTTGGGTGTGGTAGTCATTCCCGCTATAGCCAGAGACAAGACGAGACGCAATATCGAGTAGTCCAGTATTGCACAATATAAGTAAATATTACAAACTGTCTTTTATTTCAAATATACCCATCATATAACATGGCGCAGTCGTTTTAAAAAAAGTCTTATGGGTAATAAATAATAAGGGTTAGACTCAAAAGAAGTAAATCCAGTCATAAGAAGGAAGCCACGAGGTAACCTAAAAAAAAAACCGTCATGGAGTCGTTAAAGCAGCCTAAGTCCATGTCGCTGGAAGGTGACATAGCAACAAACTGGAGAAAGTTTAAACGAAGTTACGAACTCTATGCCCTGGCCACGGGTGTGAAAGAAAAAACCGGCGAGGTAAGAGTTGCTGTGTTATTACATTGTGCAGGTGAAGAAGTGGTCGATATATATAATACGCTTGGGTTGTCCTCTGCCGAGGAGAAAGTTTTGGAAACCGTCATAGCCAAATTAGATGAGTATTTCTTGCCAAAAAGCAACCAAAGTGTTGAAAGTCACAAATTTAATACTCGAATACAGGGCTCGACTGAAACATTTGACATGTTCCTGAAAGACCTGCGGAAGATTGCTGCTGGGTGCGAGTTTGGTGACCTGAAGGACCGACTGATCAAAGACAGGTTGGTCAGTGGCATCTACAACCAGCGCGTCAAGGACCGTCTTTTGAGGGAGACAGACCTCACATTGGATAAGGCGATCCAGATCTGCAAAGCAGCCGAGGAAGCTGATCATCACATAAGGATGCTGACGGACCAGACGAGGACTTTGGATGTCCACGGTATCCAGTCCAGCACCAGAAAGGGAGCCATCGCGAAGAATAAGGACACAAGATCAAATAGCTTCCACCGGCAACAACAGAAGAGCGGCACAGGCGGCGTTCCAAAGACTGTTTGTGGGCGTTGCGGATACGTTCATAAGTACAAATGCCCTGCATATGGTAAGACTTGTAAAATCTGTAATAAAGTTGGACATTTTGCTAAATTATGTTTCAAAAATAAAAATGTGAATGTTGTCGAAAAAGACACGAATTTAGATTCTTGTGATTATTTGTTAGATTCGTTAGAGGTTAATGATATCAAAATAGAGAAAAATGACTGGTATGTTACAGTTAAAATCTTAAATTGTGGAAAACGTGTCAAATTTAAATTAGATTCAGGTGCACATGTTAATGTCATTCCGGAGTATATTTACCAATTGTTGTTTCTTAATAATGTGCTAAAAGATACCAATTTAGTTATTAATGCTTACGGAGGCAAAAGACTAGATGTTATAGGTGTTTGTCATTTGAAAATTGTATATGAAAATCATACACAGGAACTTCAATTTGTAGTTATTAAAACAGATGACAAAGCAGCTCCTATTTTGGGAAGGGAAGCCATGCAATTGTTTGGAATTGTACAATTAAAAGATAAAACTTTGGAAATTGATACAATATCAGAATTTTTCGCACAAAATTTAGATTTATTCTCAGGCGTAGGGAAAATTGACAATATTCCGTATCATTTTAAATTGAAAGAAAATTACCAAGCAATAGCTGTTCCTTCTCGCAAAATTCCTTTTCAAATAAGGGATAAAGTAAAAATAGAATTAGAAAGAATGCTGAAAGACGAGATTATAGTATCAGTTACAGAGCCTACTGAAATGGTTAGTCCCATAGTTGTCGTACAAAAGCCAAATAAAAGTCTTAGAATTTGCCTCGACCCACAAAATTTAAATAAAGCATTGCTTAGAGAACACTTTGAGATGCCTACTTTCGAGGAATTGACGTCTGAAATGGGCAGAGCGAAATACTTTTCGATTTTGGACGCAAATAAAGGGTTTTGGCAGATAGTATTATCTGAGTCGGCATCAAAATTAACCACGTTCTCTACTCCCTTTGGGCGTTTTCGTTTCTTAAGACTACCTTATGGTTTGTCAATAGCACCGGAAATTTTCCATCGTACATTTGCAGAAGTTTTTGAAGGTATTGAAGGACTTAAAGTATATATAGATGACTTGATAATTTACGCTGAAACGATCGAGAAACATGACATTATTCTACGACAAGTTCTCGAGAGAGCTAGACGAAAAAGGGGTAAAGTTCAATAAAAATAAATGTAAAATTCGGGTACAAGAAGTTAAATACGTAGGACACATTATATCAGCTAATGGTATAAGAGCTGACCCAGACAAAGTTGAAGCGATCAAACGCATTGAAACACCTAATAATAGTAAAGATTTAAGTCGATTCTTAGGTATGATAACCTACTTGTCAAAATTTATTCCCCAATTGTCCGATAAAACTCAAAATTTACGTATGCTCTTAAAAAAAGATGCACAGTGGTTGTGGACGGATATCTATGACAAAGAATTTGCTTATTTAAAACAGACACTGTCCTCTAGCCCTGTATTAAGATTCTTTGATTGTAATAAACCGATTGTTTTGTCAGTAGACAGCTCTCAAAGTGGATTGGGCGCAGTTATTCTGCAAGATGGAGCTCCAGTGGCTTATGCATCGAAATCGTTGACAGACACTCAAAAGGGTTATGCCCAAATTGAAAAAGAAATGTTAGCAATAGTTTTTGGCTGTCAGCGATTTCATCAATACCTCTATGGCAATGAGTTTCTTGTCGAAACAGATCATAAGGCCCTGGAGAGTATTTTCAAAAAGCCTTTAAAAAAATGCCCGATGCGTTTACAACGTTTGAGAATAACGTTACAAAATTACCAATTTACGGTACGATATATACCAGGTTCAAAAATGTTCATAGCCGATGAACTCTCAAGAACTTCCTACGATGATACTAATTTTGAAATTGATGAATCACATTTAGAAGCACAAGTCGCGATAATTCAGTATCATACTATATCACCTCAGAAGTTTGAAACGCTTCGTGATGAAACGGTGAAAGATCATGAATTACAAATTTTAATTAAAATAATTAAAACTGGCTGGCCAAAATCTAAGAAAAATATAGATGAAATAATTTAAAAAATGTGGCATTGCAGGGACGAATTATCTGTAGAAAATGGCGTAGTATATCGTGGAAACCGAATTGTTATACCGCAATCTATGAAAACTTTCGTATTAGATAAATTACACTATAACCACATGGGAATAGAGAAAACTATTTTGCGAGCCCATGATCATGTTTATTGGCCATACATTGACCAAGAAATAACAAATCTAATTCGGAATTGTCCTGCATGTTTAACTTACCAGAAAAGTGTTCAAAAAGAGACTATACAAAATAGAGAAATTCCAAGTAGACCATGGCACACGGTTACATCTGACTTGTTTAAATTTAAAGATAAATATTATTTGCTCTTGGTTGATGCGTACTCAAGGTACCCAGAAGAATGTTGCTTAAATTCAAATACGACATTTGATAATGTAATTCACTATGTAAAGTCCATTTTTGCTAGACACGGTAAGCCAGAAATCCTTTACATTGGAAATGATGTACAATTTACAAATGCTAAGTTTCAAAATTTTCTTCTGGAATGGGAAGTCACACATATTACAAGTTCGCCGCGATATCCCCAATCGAATGGTCAGATTGAGAGACATGTACAAACAATAAAGTCACTTCTCATTAAAGCACTTTATGATACAAGGGTCGTTCAATAAGTCCTTAGAAAAAGATAGAAAAACAAATTATTTTGGGTAATTTTTTTTTTATTTTTCAACATAATCTCCTTTTAGCTCTATACACTTTTCTAAACGTTTCTCTAACTTTTTTAAGCCGTCCAAAAAGTAGGATTTCGGAAGATCTTCAAAATAAACATCTGTTTGAGCGATGACCTCCTCGTTCGATGTAAACCATTGTCCACCGAGCCATTTTTTTAAGTTTGGAAATAAAAAAAAATTACTAGGAGCCAAATCTGGTGAATACGGTGGATGTTGTAGTAATACAAATTTTAGTTCCATAATCGAAACAGCGCAGGTGTGCACCCGTGCATTGTGATGGAAGAGGATTTTTTTCTTTTTCAAATGAGGACGTTTTTTCTTGATTTCTTCGCTTAACCTATGTAATAATGACGCATAATATTCTCCAGTTATTGTTTTTCCTTTTTCCAAGTAATCGATGAAGATGATTCCGCGTGTATCCCAAAAAACCGTGGCCATAATCTTGTCTGCCGATTTGACCGTCTTCGCCTTTTTCGGAGCTCGTTCGCTTTCAAAAACCCACTGTTTAGACTGTTCCTTGGTTTCTGGCGTGTAGTGGTGTATCCATGTTTCGTCTACTGTTACGTATCGACGCAAAAACTCATCAGGATTGCGACGAAAAAGCGCTAAAACAGCCTCAGAGTCGACCACACGATTGCGTTTATTCTCCACCGATAACAAACGCGGCACCCATCTCGCCGAGATTTTTTTCACACCCAATTTTTCGTACAAAATTTAAAACACTGTACCTTGCGATATGCCTGTGGCTTCAACTATGTCGCGCACTTTGATTCGTCGATCACTCAAAATCATATCGTGGATTTTATCCATCATTTCAGGAGTAGTGACTTCCACAGGACGTCCCGAACGATGTTCATCTTTTGTGGACATACGGCCACGGTTAAACTCATTTACCCAATTGTAAATAGTTGCAAATACAGGAGCAGATGTACCATGAATTTTATCCAACTCAGCTTTGATCTCTTTTGGTGTTAAGCCTTTTAAATACAAGTGTTTAATCACCGCTCGAAACTCACTTTTTTCCATTTTTTTAAATAAGCAAAAGTTTGTTGCTTCAATCGACAATAAAAGTGAAACCACATGATGGATATAACTAAAACTTTGAAAGCTGACGGGTGAGTGATGAAGCTTAGTAAAAACAAAACGTTATCTATACTACGAGTGCCAACTCTTAGATTTTCTAAGGACTTATTGAACGACCCTCGTAAAAAAGATATGTACATTACATTACTCGAACTCAGAAATACACCATTAAATAGAGGACTCCCCTCCCCAGCAGAATTACTGTTCGGTCGTCGCCTTAATGGGTTTGTACCCTCGAAACCAGATACATTGAAACCTAAATATAAAGTCCATGAATTTGACAAAATTTGCGTACAAAACAAAAATAAACAAAAGCGTTATTATGACCGAACCGCAAAAGATATGCCAGCACTTATTCAAGGTGATAATGTTATGGTTCAGATTATTCCAAAAGGAATTTGGGAATCAGCGAAAGTTGTTAAAAGAGATGAAAACAGGCCGAGAGCGTACGTTATTAAGACTACAGGAAGTAATAAATATTATGTGAGAAACAGACGCTTCCTGAGAAAGTTCGACTATAACAATTTTCCGAAAACTACAAATTATGATGAGATTTGGGATCGAGTTTTAGCAAATTATGATACGACTGAAAATTTAAATAAAAGTACTCAGAATGAAGTGGGTGTTGAACCTTTTACAAATAATGTTCAGGATTTGAGAGATAAAGATGTTAGTGTAATTCCCGATAAAGATAAAGCGAAAACAAAAAAGGAAGATACAAGATTCAGAGCATCACCGAACTCGATCAGGAAGAGTTGTTTCAAAGCCAAAGCGTTTGTTAGAAACTATGTAAACTGTTTTATTTGATAATAAGTTAAATTATAATTATTATGTTGGTATAATGTAAGTTACCTATGTCATATTGTTTTAAGACAACAATCACTGTAATTTATATATATTATATATATAAAAAAATGTAAATTTCATTACTTAAAGAAAGGGAGATGTGACATTACTGAGAGATGGCGCTAGTTGACACACGCCAATGTTACTTGGGTGTGGTAGTCATTCCCGCTATAGCCAGAGACAAGACGAGACGCAATATCGAGTAGTCCAGTATTGCACAATATAAGTAAATATTACAAACTGTCTTTTATTTCAAATATACCCATTATATAACAAGAAAAACAATGGGCAGTATTTGTTTGGAATCGAATACAAGAAATAAGAAAAATTACTAATCCAATGTCTTGGAGATATGTGTCTGGCAACCTCAATCCGGCAGATTTACCTTCGAGAGGCTGCAGTGTAAGAAAACTTCTAGAATCCAAATGGTGGGAGGGTCCTGTCTGGCTTAAATCTTCTCCAGACATGTGGTCGCAAATTGAGGAACCAATAAATGAAGATTCAGTAAATGCTGAATTACGCAAAACACCTATAAAATGTAACATACAGACAAATGTAATCGCTGATGCAGCCATGGGTAACGCAAATGAAAATTACGAGAAAGAAATTCCATGGTACGTACAAAGATTTTCAGATTACATAAAGAACTTGCGTATGGTGGCCTGGATGAACAGATTTATCAAGAATTGTAAGCAATCTTTTGTTTTAAAGAATGAATGATACTCGTCTAGAAGGACTAAATGTGGTAATGAACGGTTATGGACGTCTACGAACAAAGACAGTAATTATAAATCGTCAAGATGATTAGGTTTTAGATGTCCAATCATTTTAGATGGAAAACACTTACTTACGAAGAAAATGATTCATTATGAACATGTAAAATCAAATCATAATATGAGCATCGTAATGAATAAAATTAGAGAAAAAATTTGGGTTTTCAAAGTAAAAAAAGAGCTATACGGTCAGTAGTTAACAAATGTATTACATGTAGAAGATTTTCTTCAAAAGAAATGAAAGTGTCACCTGCAAGTCTTCCGCTGCTGTTTTTGAAATTACAGGCCCTCTCTTTTTATCTACTGGAAATAAGGCATATGTATGTCTATTTACATGTGTACAAGTGTACATTAGTATGTCTTAGTGCAAGACTCTTGACTTTATAATTTAATTATAATTAATAAAATAATAATTGCTTGTTTTAGGAAAAGTTTAAAGATTTAAGGCTGATTATTTGACTTTCTGGAAAACTTATGAAGACGAAACTTACGTCTTACACTAATCCTTGATGTATATTTTAAAAATTTGAAAACAAAAATAAAATATTTATAACAGTTTTTGAGAAAACTGCTTTCGAAAATATTTCCGTATACACAATGTTAGTTTCACGATTTTGTGGCTAGGGGTAACAAGACAATTACATTATCGTTTTAGGGTCCATATAATACGATTTTACTATTTTTACGATGATGTCTGTATGTATGTGTGTCTGAGTGTCTGTGTGTGTGTGTGTGTGTGTGACAAAATTTCCGGATTCCATAACTTCAATACCACGATTCCAAAAATTATAATTTTTTCGTATTCCTCAAGTTTACATCCAGAAGAACAACTGATTAGATTTTGGTTATAATTGGTCAACCGGAAGTAGTCTCATTTGAAGATTTAACAGTTAAATTTGATTTATTGACATTTAACGTTATTATAACTTAAAGAATATATTATTCTCTATACGATTTGATTACAATTTATACTTCATATTCAATAGATACAGAGTTAAAGAATTTTAAAGAAATTAAATTTTATAATTCAGCCAGCTATGCCAAACTTGGGAACTAGTAATATATTCATATAATTCAAATTGACAGATGCCAGTATCAATAAAAAGTAAATTAATGTGGCAGAGATGAGGATGTTGAATTTGATATTGGGGAATACACGGAAAGATACGGTAAGAAAATAACTCTAGTGTTACAAGTTTTTAGAAAGATACAAGAAAGACGATTACATTGGTTTGAACATGTCATGAGGAGAAATGAAGAATTATATTGGAACAAGAATGAATAGTTTAGTAATAGGACGTTAAAGAAACAGAGGAATACCAAAGATAAGATGGAAGGACTGTATTGCGGAAGATTTGAGAGAAAAAGAACCGAATGAGAACGACACGCAAAAATATCGACTCCTAACGAATGGAAAAAGCTAAAGAGGAAGAAGATGTTAGTGTCAAGTGCAACTTGAATAGTTTGTTTCTGAAATAATTTTACTGGAAATTTATAATCTTTTCCAAGAAAAATTATGTATGGAATTTATACATTATACACAGAATTGACGTAAGGTATTGTGCTGGCCACAACAGATTTTTTCTGTTTGAAAAGATAAAAAAATTATGCAAGAACAACAATGCTACAAACCAGACTGATTGATCTCAGTGTATTATATATAGAAAAAGAATTACCGAAAAGTTTAAATTTAGAAGAAATTATTAATAAATTTGCGGCCGCCCACGATAACAGAAGAATTACTTTAACATAAAATGCATGATAATTAATGTTAATTTCATATAATAAATAGATTTAAAAAAGTTTATCATTAATTTTGAAATATCTTTTGCACACCCGTAATATCCTTGTATAATTTTCTGCCCACCCAGTTTCAAACTTCTGGCGCCGCCACTGTAGTTCGTTCATTTTATTTTACATTATTTGAAATAAAAAATCACAGGGAATGAATGGGAAATGTATAAATACAATTACGGTTCATAAGTCATGATTTATGTATTAAATTGTGGCAGTACATTTCTCTGTACGGATCCACGAGGAATGCGCCTACATATTATTTCAGGTAGTAAATACCGCTTACTAAAAATGCTTAATTTTGGTAGCATATTCGATTTCCAAAATTCTTCGTCTTTTTCTATTTTTTCAATATATGTATAAATCGCTAGTATCATTACGATATATAATAAAAAATCTGTTGTGGCCAGCACAATACCTTCCATAAATCCTGTATATAATGTATAAATTCCATACATAATTTTTCTTGCAAAAGATTCGAAATTTAAAGTAAAATTATTTCATAAATAAACTATTCTAATTGCACTTGACACTGACATCTTCTTCTTCTTTAGCTTTTCCCATTCGTTAGGGGTCGCTATTTTTGCGTGTCGTTCTCATTCAGGTCCTTTTCTTTCAAGTCTTCTACAATACAGTCCATCCATCTTATTTTGGTCTTCCTCTGTTTCTTCAACCTCCTATTAGTAAACTATTCAATCTTGTTCCAATATAATTCTTCATTTTCCTCATGATATGTTCAAACCAATGTAATCGTCTTTCTTGTATCTTTCCAGAAACTTGTAACACTAGAGTTATTTTCTTACCGTATCTTTCCGCGTGTTCCCCTACATCTACTTCAACATCCTCATCACTGCCACATTAATTTATTTTTATTGATACTGACATCTGTCAATTTGAATTATATGAATATAGTAGTAGTTTCCATGTTTAGCATAGCTGGCTGAATTATAAAATTTAATTTCTTTAAAATTCTTTAACTCTGTATCTATTTAATATGAAGTATAAAATGTAATCAAATCGTATAGAGAATAATATATTATTTAAGTTATAATAACGTTAAATGCCAATAAATCAAATTTAACTGTTAAATCTTCAAATTAGGCTACTTCCGGTTCACCAATTATAACCAAAATCTTATCATTTGTTCTTCTGGATGTAAACTTGAGGAATACGAAAAAAATATAATTTTTGGAATCGTGGTATTGCAGTTATGGGAACCGAAACTTTTGTCACACACACACAGGCACACACACACACACACACACACACACACACACACACACACACACACACAGACACACATACATACATACAGACATCATCGTAAAAATGGTAAAATCGTATTATAGGGACCCTAAAACATGCTTATTCATTAAAAACTCTGTTTTCAATAGCTCAGCTTAAACACAAGATGGATTTTTTCAAATATCAAAATGAGAAGTGCACTGTATAATAATAATGGAAACCCAAAACACACAAATGCTCTTAAGCGCCAATATGCCACTAACTCGAGCAATTATTCAAAACACAAAATTAATTCAAAACCAAATAAACATAAATAATACAATACTAATTCAAAATATGCAAAACCCAAACAAAAGACGATGGAATAATTATTAAGTGAATCACATTAACCCTAATTCACCTATTTCAACTGATTCCAGCTAAACAAGAACAAATCCTAACTTATTAATGTGATTCTAGTAATTAAACTGCAAACTAAATTTAAACCAAAGAAACAAAGTTCGCTACGACGTCGTCCAGCCTTGAGGAACTTACCAGTGGCGTACAACCGAGGTTTTGCCGCCTGTTTCTTGTATTCTAAACAAACTCATCATTGAATTTTTTGACCAAAGACAATACCTTCCTTACCTAAAGGTGACGGAAGGTAAAAATAACAACTTAATTTTTGCGTTATATTAAGTTGGCTTTGTATCTATAACAATACAAAATAATATTAGAAAAATTGATTTTTTGTGACATATGCACACACACTAGAACCTATAAACGTTCAAAATCATGTGAACTAAATTTTAAAAGCAAAGTGATAGAAATGTAGCGATGACATATAATATTGAATTATAGTGCCCGAAATGTATGATTACTGCATAAAGGTGAAAGTTTTTTGACCTCACGCGGAATCAAAAAATCAGTTGAGAGCACTAAACATATTTCGCACACAAGATACACACAATATTTTCCTTTAATTGAATTAAAATATACCTACGATACTGCGTAAACTTGATGTTTAGTTTAAACATTTTAAGTTTGTAAAACGGTTGTTTAGTAACAAGGTTTCATTAAGTCACGGGTTGCCGAGCAAAAAGTGATTAAAATTTTTAAACACGCTAAATTTGCAAAACCAGGTTGAATATTTTGTTATCATGGCAAACTTCTTATTATTATTGTGATCCTAATTCATAAATAAAAGTATTTCTTGTACATTTATTGGGTTATTAGATTCTATCATAGATAAAATATTGTAACGTTTATTTATTTGGGCGAAGTGTAAAAATCAAAGAAATATTATTAATTAAAATAATACGTTTATTAAACAATAAATAATTAGGATAAATATTTAAAAAATAATAAAACTAACTAACACTATGATTAAATAATTATATACACTATTTTAGGACTAAGAATATTATTAAATGCTTAAACACTAAGATTATTTATTTAAACAATATTTATCACTATATTTATTTATTTAACTACATTTATTTATGTTCTGTAACGCTATTTTGGGGATAGCGGTCAGAAAGTTGGCGTGAGATTGCTCGGGCGCCAACAGTCGGATAGCAGGTTTGGAGATAGGGTGAAATATGAAGAACACAGTTACAATAAAAGGTACAAGACAATTTTATTGTATAATAACTCGCTGTACAAAAGAGTATGGTGGTCGCTTATGGGTACAATATGATGCTGGGTGTGCGAATTAGATGATTTACTGGTTTTCGGAAAAACGACGCCGGGCGTCGCGACGGCGGTGATGTCGGTGTATGAACGGTAGATGCACGGGTATCCAAAAATGTAGATGGAAATGTGTTCGGACGGTTTCGGTGTGTTGACGCTAGGCGTCGGTTTGGCGTTTCCCGGACAGAGACAGTCGCGTGAGAGGACGTCGCGTCGGCCACAGCGAGAGCAGAATACTCGTGGAGAATTTTTACAATCCTGCCGAAAGTGACCTGGTTGTCCGCATCTCCAGCATGCGCGGCGTAGGTCTGTCGAGACGGCGTGGCTAGTCGGCATCTGCTGTGCAGGCGCCGGCTCTTGAGAGCGCCTATTATGGGCCTTTAGCTCTCGTTGCAGTTCCTCCAGCTCCCGGACTTCCTCCAGGAGGGCGTGAACGGTGGTGCAGTCCTGGCGGCGTACTCTCTGGCGATATTCGGGACGGAGGTTCTTATACAGCCGGTATAATTGTTGTTCTTCGCTGAATCCGCCATGTCTTCACATCAGGGTCTGTAGTGCGGTGATATAGTCTTGGCCTGTTTCTCCACTGCGGTGAATCCGTTGGGAAATTTGTTCCTCGTAGTGGTATTTCATATCGGGGATGAAATACCGTGTAAATTCTTTCAAGAATTTATCACAGGTGGAGAGGGACTTTTTATTGTTGCGGTACCATAATATGGCATTCCCGCGGAGGAGTTCAGGGATGGTTGTGAGCAGCTGGTCACCAGGAAGGCCGTAGCTGGTTTGAAGCTCGGTAAGGCGTTCCATGAACATGATGGGGTCTGTTTTTCCGTCGTACTGCACATTCCACTTGCGAACGGTTTCGCATAAGTGTACAGATGTCCTTGCAGTTTCTGCTTCGCGTGACGTATCGGATGATAGCGACGGCTGTATCGCTTCAATGGTTTTATCGGTGGTTTCAGGCTTTTCGGCGGTGACTTGTTTCACGAAGTCGGTCATCCTTTTGCGCAGTTCTTCTACTGTACCTTCGTCGTTAATGCCGAAACGCTGTAGTTCTATTTGTAGCTTATCTTTCTTTAACGCGTACACCCAGCTTGTAGCCATTGTGTTCTTCTATTAAGGGTCCCTGCTCGGGCGCCAAATTCTGTAACGCTATTTTGGGGATAGCGGTCAGAAAGTTGGCGTGAGATTGCTCGGGCGCCAACGGTCGGATAGCAGGTTTGGAGATAGGGTGAAATATGAAGAACACAATTACAATAAAAGGTACAAGACAATTTTATTGTATAATAACTCGCTGTACAAAAGAGTATGGTGGTCGCTGATGGGTACAATATGATGCTGGGTGTGCGAATTAGATGATTTACTGGTTTTCGGAAAAACGACGCAGGGCGTCGCAACGGCGGCGATGTCGGTGTATGAACGGTAGATGCACGGGTATCCAAAAATGTAGATGGAAACGTGTTCGGACGGTTTCGGTGTGATTGACGCTAGGCGTCGTGACGACGGTGACGGTGGCGGACAAACGGTAGGTACGGTGATCTTAAGGATCTGTCTAGCAATGTACTTGGATGGTTTTGGTGTAATCGACGCCAGGCGTCGCGACGCTGATGTCGCGTTGGTTCGGCGATTAACGGCAGTAATGACGGACGAGGTGTAGCTATGCGTTTCTGCAATAATTGGCAGATCGATGCCGGGCGTCGCGACGTTGATGTCGCGTTGGTTCGGCGGTTAACGGCAGTAATGACGGACGAGGTGTAGCTATGCGTTTCTGCAATAATTGGCAAATCAACGCCGGACGTCGCGACGCTGATGTCGCGTTTGGTTCGGTGGTAAACGGTAGTAATGACGGACGCGGTGTAGCAATGCGTTTCTGCGATAATCGGCAAATCGACGCCGGGCGTCGCGACGCTGATGTCGCGTTTGGTTCGGTGGTAAACGGCAGTAATGACGGACGAGGTGTAGGTATGCGTTTCTGCAATAATTGGCAGATCAACGCCGGGCGTCGCGACGGCGATACTCGTAACCGGTTGTTCGCGGAGTACGTGGAGATCGATGGTAGATACGGCGTACGACGAGAAAGTCGACCCAGGAAAACTTCACAGACTCTAGGCGTCGAGTGCCCCGGCTTACGCACTGGAGCGTCGCGACGCAGCGTCGGAAAAACGCACTTGGGCCGATGGACGCTAAAATACTCGACTTGGAATAACGGGCCGTTTTACAGTAACTCTGGATAAACACGCGGACTTGACGTCTGTAACACCCGGGTTTACACGCCGGCGGCGTCGAAACGTTAAGTCGGTAAAACTCGCAACGAGTCACTGTAAAATGGCTAGACACGCGCAACTGGTGAATTTACTCCACGGAGATGATTACGGCCGGTGTCAGTCGTAGTGTCTCTGGATGTATACGCCCTTCGAAGATGCTTTGGCTTACGCTCAACAAGCGTTGCGACGTCGAGCTCACAACGAAACACTAAGACTGACTTTCAATAAACAACTAAACAATTCGGACGCTCACGGTCCGGGTTTTAAAGAAAACGGAAAAATTGCTCACCTGGAGATTGGTTTCGAAGTCTTGACGGAATACTCGTAATCAAGAGTCACAATCGGCTTTAGTTGTCAAAAGGAATACTCGCAGTCAACAACTGTCTTCTGCAAACGCGGGCCCTGCTTTTATACAACCCTACTAATTAAACCAGCTTAAGTTTGTTTACTAATAGCAAAAACTGCATAAAAGAACAGGGCAAATAGGATAAAAATGGAACACGATGTTGTCGACCCTTTATGTAGTTTATTTCCCGGTCAAATTACGCGCCTTGTCCCAATTGTCGGGAAGAAAAGTTCTCACGGTTCGCGGATTAATAAGGGCTGAGTTACACGGCTTTGAACTATTTAATCCGCAAAACTTGTGACAGATTCACATCGTCACAGTTCACAACTCGTAGACCATTTATATCACCCACTGTTCATTGCTCGTTGCTTCAATATAACAGACTGTCCTTTCGCCTGTCCTCCCGACGGTTTTTATACAGCCCAGTGTCCTTCTGGAACTTTCTGACAAGACAATGACATCGAATACAAAAGAATCAGGCCATCGGTGTAATTAACACGTCTAGATGTATGGGTTTTTCCCCCGCCGGGGATTACGTCATCGCTCGGGTATATTCTACGAGTGGCGGCGCTCGCATTCGGGCGCATTGGGTGGGTGCGCTACACTGCCCCCTGCTTAAGACTGTTTCGTCCCGGAACAGTTCTCGATGATGAAATCTGCACGTATTACCATTGGTGCATTCAGAAGTCTTGAATAAGTGACAGTCGATGGTACGAGCATGGTTTTGTGACCAAGTAGTAGATATACCGCTGATGTTCTGTATTGCTATCTCTCAATTGCAGCGTTTTCCCGACGGATGGACCTAGGTTGGCCAGTTCTTGTAGTCGTCCAAATTGAAGCTATGCCGCGTGACATCTTTAAGTCTTCTAATACGCACTGTTTCGTCCCGGAACAGTTCTCGATGACGAAATCTGCACGTATTACCATTGGTGCAATCAGAAGTCTTGAAGAAGTGACAGTCGATGGTACGAGCATGGTTTTGTGACCAAGTAGTAGATATACCGCTGATGTTCTGTATTGCTATCTCTTAGTTGCAGCGTTTTCCCGACGGATGGACCTAGATTGGCCAGTTCTTGTAGTCGTCCAAATTGAAGCTATGCCGCGTGACATCTTTAAGTCTTCTAATACGCACTGTTTCGTCCCGGAACAGTTCTCGATGACGAAATCTGCACGTATTACCATTGGTGCATTCAGAAGTCTTGAAGAAGTGACAGTCGATGGTACGAGCATGGTTTTGTGACCAAGTAGTAGATATACCGCTGATGTTCTGTATTGCTATCTCTTAGTTGCAGCGTTTTCCCGACGGATGGACCTAGGTTGGCCAGTTCTTGTAGTCGTCCAAATTGAAGCTATGCCGCGTGACATCTTTAAGTCTTCTAGTACGCAGTGGCCGAGGGAATAATTTGAAGACACGGTAAACAGATCTCGATGTTCTTCTGTCGTCACGCCATACCGCGCCTTGTGACCAAAGGAAAACTTTTCCATGAAGTCTTCAAAAGTCGGTTCCTAAGCTGTGATCCGACGAACCGTTGCTCCACGATTTTCTTCATTGTTGTCACCGGCGAAAGGGGCTAGCCGATTAAAGTGTACTACTCTCGGCTTCCCGGTAGATGCTTTGCAAATTCTATATATTACGTCGTTTATGCTTTTAACGACCTCATAAGGACCTTCCCAATTTCTTTGCAGCTCTGGTGATAAACCGCGACGTCTTTGTGGATTGTAAAGCCACACTAAATCCCCAGGTTGGTATCTACCTTTTTCTGCTTTCATGTCATACTGGTCCTTCATTCGGCCACTGGCAGCTTGAATGTTCGTGCGGACTTGTTCATGAATGTCATCCATTCTTCTTCGTAAGTCCGTAACGTAATCTTCCCCGGCTAGGTCTTCCCCAGTCACATGGCAAGCGCAACTCACGCCCGAATAAGATGTTCGCAGGAGTTTGGCCTATTGTTTCGTGCACAGATGAACGATAAGCCATCAGGAACAGATGAAGATGTCGATCCCAGTCTCTGTGGTTGTTGGAGACTACCTTCGACAAGTATCAATTGATCGTTCTGTTCATTCGTTCAATCATGCCATCGGACTGCGGATGTAATGCGGTTGTCCTCATTTTTTTAATTCCTAATATCTTACAGATATTTTGGAAACGGCAGACTCGAAATTTCTTCCCTGGTTGGAGTGGAGTTTACGTGGTACATCAAATCGGCATATACATTCTTTCACTAAAGTTTCAGCGACCGTGGTGGCTTCCTGCTTGGGTAATGGATAGGCTTCAACCCGTTTGGTGAAGTAGTCCATGACAACCACGATGTATTTATTTTCGTCTTCGCTTTCTGGAAATGGTCCGGCCACGTCAATCACAATGCGCTCAAATGGACTGTCAACGTTGTATTGACGCATTGGAGCTCTTCGTCGTCAATGCGGACCGTTGCTTCCAGCACAAACCACACATATCTTGCACCAGTCAGTGAAATCGCTGGCGCAATCTTTCTACAGTCTTGTTGACTCCAAACTGGCCTCCTCCAGATCCGTCATGAATCTCTTTCAACACGTCTGTTATTCTATTCTTAGGAATAACCAACTGAGTTCTCTTCTCAGTTCCATCGGTATTTTCCACCACACGCTTTAACAGGCCAGCCTCAATCACCGTGGAGTCCCATTGCGCCCAGTACGATTTTACACTCTGTGAGTGTGGTGCAACGTCTTCCCATATTGGTTTGCTCTCTTCTGCTTTCCATTCCAATATCATTTTCAAAGCCGGGTCATTTTCTTGCTCCTTACGTAGTCCATCAGGCTGCCAACTATCGTCGACTACTGTTATCCTGGCAATGGTTTCCTTGCCTTTCTTTCTAGGTCCTTTCTCTGTCCTTGTGTGTATCTTCCAGACGTCTTAAGTCATCTTGAAGGCATCGGCACTGCTTCCCTTCCTTTCAATTTCCTTTGTCTTTCGTCCTATATGGCATCCGTTTTCTTTTGCGGTTTTCTGTAACGTCTCTGCGGATGATCTAGTTCACCATTTTTCCAACCGCGGAGTTTATTTCTTTCAGCAAACACTTTACTTGCAATTGTCGGCTCCGGTGGCTCAATGGTTAGAGCAACGCTTCTTAGTCATGAGTGCGCTTGGGGTTCTGGGTTCGAATCCTACTAAGGCATGGATGTTTGTGATGTGAACCCACTCTGTAATTGGGATTTAATCCCGTTGAGGGGTTTAAAAGAAAATCGTCGTAATCTCTCATCCAGATCTTCAGTATTTTTATTTCTCTCAGCCTCATTATCTCACACTCGTGATTGGTTACGTGTAGCTTGTTTAGCAGCTTCATGTTCTAATGCATATGACAATGCATCGATCAAAATTTTTGAGCGAGCCAGCCGCAGTGCTTGCTGAATTTCGCTGTCTCGAACCCCGTAGATGAATGATTGAATGGCACTCCAAAATGCTGTCAGGGGCTGTAGGATGTGCGAGACGAACTAAACGGGCTACGTCGGCTTCAAATTCTTGCAGGCTTTCTTTTGAACTCTGATATCAGTTCCTTAGCTGCGTCTGGTATACCTGCTCCAGATGCTCATTGCCATATCGCATATCCAACAGCTTGACTAGTTGGTTGCATGGTAGTCCTCTTGTTCTTCTTTCAGCGTTTGTAGGATGTCGATAGCTTGTCCACGCAACGAGACAGTCAACTCTGTAGCCTTCTCCGTGGGCGTCCAGTTATGTCCTTTCGCAGCCGCTTCAAATTGTTTTAAATAGTTCGGCCACGAAGATTTTCCATCAAATTCCTGTGTTTTGATATGCATTGTTGTACTAGTATCAGGTTTCACTAGTTTCCTTCCTTCTATTAGATCTGCCTTACCTACTTCGGAGTTAGACACTGACGTCGATGTCATTTTAATGAATTTTTTTCGTAATTCTTCGATCTTTTTGTTATAATCATCTTTTAACTTCTTCAGTTTTTCTAGAATTTTCTTCTAATTTTTGTAATAGTGTTCTAGAATGTTCCATTAATTCTTCTTTCAATATTTTGGATTTTTCCTCTGACTTTCTAGAACTCTCCTCCAATTTAGTTCTAAAGTTTGCTCCAGAATTCTAGAATTTTCTGTCATTGCCTGTTTTAATTCTTCTTTAAATTTTCTTCTGCCTTTGTAGAACTTTCTATTAATGTTTGTTCTAATGTTCTAGAACTTTGTTCTGATTTTCTAGAACTCTCTGCTATTTCCTGTTTTAGTTTAACAATGTCGAACGGGTGAAATAAGTAATCGTCAGGATTTTCATTAGAATCGATCAATGCCTGCCGCAGTCTCTCTTGAAGTACTAACTTCTTTACTGTTGTTTCCAAATCCCGTTCTTCCAGTTCTCTCTTGAGATCACTTACTTTTAATTCACTTAATTTTGGTTGTTTAGTCGCCATTTTATTTATTTTTATTTACATTTCACAATTTAATAACAACCCCACACCTGACATCAATTGTAACGTTTATTTATATGGGTGAAGTATAAAAATCAAAGAAATATTATTAATTATAATAACACGTTTTAAACGATAAATATTAAATTAGGATAAATACTAAAAAGATGATAAAAATAACTAACACTATGATTAAATAATTATAAACACTAATTTAAGACCAAGAATATCATTAAATGTTTATTTATATCACCCGCTGTTCATTGCTCGTTGCTTCTATATAACAGGCTGTCCTCTCGGCTGTCCTCCCGACGGTATTTATACAGCCCAGTGTCCTTCTGGAACTTTCCGACGCGACAATGACATCGAATACAAAGGAATCAGGCCACCGGGGTAATTAACACGTCTATGCATTGCTGTCAGTAAGTGTTTTTCTACCTGTATCGGATGTCGTCCTGAACCAGTAGGTTAACTTAGTTCAACATTTGGTTGGTGATTATTCTATATTATTATGTATTATATCTCTAAATCAGAAAATATAACAAAAACTTTAAATGTATCAGATTGAGACTTTAATGATCTTTAAATTATTAAAAAAATTGTTATAAAAACCGAAATAAACAGAACTAATACTAAAAAGGTTGTATCATTTTAATTTCATGATCTTTATTATTTGTAATGACATATATTTTCAAAAAATAATATATAGAAGTTTTTTTTTTCAGAAAAAAATAAAATTATATTTACTTGTAACTTTAAGGTCTGTACTTTTTTACTAGTTTTAATATTCCTAAAAAAAAAATATGGAAGAGTAAACTTTTCGTCAATTTATAAAAAAAGTGTTCCATTTGTTGCAACAAAAATCAATTACACTGTATTTGAATAATTTTGATAAAAGCGGTTATGTCAAAAAGACAATGTAAAAAGGGAAAAAAAATCTGGCTGGTCAATAGAAGCACAGAGCGTAAAGGAAAAATTTAAATTTACTTAGTTTAAAAACTGCGTTTAGTACCAAGTCCAGAAAATTTCGTTCGATTAAAAAATAACTGTAACATTCTCAATTATGAAGTTTTACGTCTACAACTAGCGAAATGATTCTCTTATTATTGTATTACACGATCTGTAAACTTCATTTCAATATTTACCATTCAATTACCACAAACCTAATTAGTTCACGGAAGCATGAAATAAAAACCTAGTGTAAATTTCATTCGTCATTATTATTATAAATTATTCCATTGTACATTTCCCTTGCTAAACTTGTATTTACATTGCATACCGCATCTCCCGCGTTGCGTCGCGGATGGAGGATGGCCAGTGCTACTGCATGCATCCCGACCGCGTCCCTCTGCGTCGTGAGTGAACAGTTGCAAGCGCGCCATGTCGCCATGGTAACAGACGCATCTCCTTTAGTACAAACGCTTTACCAGCAACTAGAATCCAGATGAGAATGAGAGTAATCTACAACTTTGTGGAGGCACAAAAATAGCATGATAACATGAACAGTGGCGGCTTGTCAGGGTAGGCAGTTGAGGCAGTGCCTCACCGGAAAAGAAATAAAGCTGTAAATAATGAAAAGTAGTATGTAAATTAAAATTTAACTTATTCCGCTAATGCTTGTCTTTATAAATATCAAAAGAATTTAAGCCACCACCATAACTAATATGTAATGCAGTTCACCTAATTTACACTCTATAAAGTGCTTCTCGAAATGATAGTATACTGCCTAATGTTTTTGATCCAGTTAGTAATTCCGATAAGAAATACGTGTGCTAGAGAAAGATCTGGTTTTGCGGCATGCCTAAATGAGAAATGCAATGAGTGCGTAAAGGATAAAAGATAGCCACTTTAATTTCCACGCGATCCTACAGAGGCCGTTACCATACGTTCAAGACATCTATCATCTATTTCATTTTGCATTAATTGTATATTCTATAATATTGTTGCAAATAAGATTGAAGATTGAATAATAATTAATACTAATATTATTTACTGCATTGTGAATTCAAATTCAACAATAAACAAACAACTTGCATTGCAGTAAGTATTTAATTCTTTTATTTTTTTCGTTGTTTTTATGTTTTACGTACGTAGTGTTTTTGTATTTTAAATTTTAGTTAAAACAAATAAAATGGCTTCAACTTTGACTGGAACTTCTGATACTGATAATATAAGGCATTCCGATGACATTATTAACTTCTTAATTCTCAAAAATCCATTTAGTAAATTATTGTACGAAGATAAACTATATGAAGCAAAATATTTCTACCGCTATTGATAGTGCAAGAAAAATTATTGAAATTCAAAATTTAAATTTGAAAGTGGAAGAAAATAGGGAAATTCTGAAAAGATTAATTGATATTTCAATTTTTTTATGTTCACAAGAATTACCATTTAGAGGTCATAATGAAACCGAAGAATCTTGTAATAAAGGTCATTTTAAAGAATTAGTTTTACTAATGAGTAAACGAGATGATAAATTAAAAATATTTTGGAAGAAAGATATCAATAATAAATCGGTATTTTGTGGTACCTCCAAAACTATTCAAAATAATTTAATAGATTGCATTCATTTTGTTATAAATAAGAAAATAGACTACGAAATTATTAAATCCCCTTTTATTTCTTGGCAAGTAGACGAAACTACCGATATTAGTTGTAAATCACAATTATCAGTAATTTTACGTTATGTAAATGTAAATTCCGGTAATGTGAATGTGGTAGAAAGATTCATAGGTTTTTTGACGTAAGCGCCGGACCCTCTTTCCTAAAATGTTCTGTGATCAGGCAATTAATTTTTGTACATGAAAGGGGAAAAATACGCATTTGCACATCCCTTGAAAAATGTAACTTTCAATTATAAGGCATTTGACCTTGAATGAAAAAAATTTTAGTGCACGAGCCGCCACTGAACATGAAGAAAGTTTTTAAAGAGAAAATACGACAGTAGTATTTGATAAGTATATGTAAGTGAAGTGTCGATCACAGGAAGCTAGTTACGTTGCTGCTGCTAGCCAGTTAGTAAACTTGCCGAATAGTAGATGAGACTGGGCGAGCAAATAGTAAACAATTTAGTTGTCAAAAAGGGGAATGAAAAATATACATAGTAGAGATGTTTAAAATTATGTACCTACCTACTAAATCTTATCAAATTTATCTAATGGATAAAGTATTGATGTTCATTTGTTTCAAACAGCAAAAATGCAATAATTATTAATTTTATAGGGTAAAAATAATGATTGTGGCAATGAAACAAATGAAAACATTATTATATACTATAATTTGTTTATTATCATTGCTAATTTCCTAGTTTAGTTCTCAAAATTTTATTTATGTACCTAGTTTAATTAGTTTTATAATTTTTTCATGGACGTCATAATAGGCGATGATAACATGAAAGATGAAATTTGAGAAGTGTTTCAAACCAAAGCAACTGGGCATTAATTTTAGAAATATATTAAAAAGTTATTTAGAAAAGTTGTTAAAAATTTAAATTCAAATCTTAAAAAGATCGCAATTTGTCATTTTTTTTGTTAGATCTAAATCTATTTATCTTTATATTAGCAATTTGTTTCACTTTTACCCAAAATCATTCTTCGCTTGTTTTTATACTGTAAATTTAAAGGTAAATAAATAAAGAAATACTTGATTTCTACGAAAATTTAACATTTTAATGAGTTAATAATCAGTATAAATTTTCACTTTTTGAAATAGGGAAAGTATAACAAGTAATGATGCCACGAGATTTCACATTTTCGAGAACTCGTCTCGAATTTTCGAGACGAAAATATACATATCTAATTAAAATATACAAAAAAAACTGTTGTGGCCAGCACAATACGTTCAGTCAATCCTGTGTATTATGTATACATCCCATACATAAACTTTCTTGCAAACGATTCTAAATTTCCAGTAAAATTATTTCATAAAGCACTTGACACAGACATCTTCTTTTTCTTCTTTAGCTTTTCTCATTCGTCAGGAGTCGTTATTTTTTCACTTTCCTTTTCCACTCATTACTGTTTTGCGTGTCGTTCTCATTCAGTTCCTTTTCTCTTAAGTTTTTCGCAATACAGTCCTTCCATATTATCTTTGGTCTTCCTCTGTTTCTTCAACCTTCTATTACTAAGATATTCATTCTTCTTCCAATATTATCTCAATTTCTCCTCATGACATTTTCAAACCAATGCAATCATCTCTCTTGTATCTTTCTAGAAACTTGTAACACTACAGTTATTTCCTTACCGTATCTTTCCGTGTGTTCCCCAACATCTACTTCAACATCCTCTTCTCTGTCTCATTCATTTACTTTTTATTGATACTGACATCTGTCAATTTGAATTACATGAATATATTAACAATTTTCATGGATAGCATAGCTGGCTGATTTATGAAATTTAATATCTTTATTATTCTTTAAGTCTATATTTATTGATAAAACTAAAACAATTACCCCTTAACCTTAAAATAATAATATAAGCTATATTAGCTTATAGCTTATATTATTAATTTAAGGTTAAGGGGTAATTGTTTTAGTTTTATTTATAATTTAACCTTAGACTCCTCCTATTATTGTAATCTATATTTATTGAATATGAAATATAAAATGCAATCAAATCGTATGGATAATAATATATTCTTTACACTATAATAACGTTAAATATCAATAAATCATATTTAACTGTTATATCTTCAAATGCCTCAACTTCCGGTTCACCAATTATAAACAAAATCTAATCACTTGTTCTTTTGGATGTAAACTTGAGGAATACGAAAAAAAACATGCTTATTCACTAAAAACTCATCATTGAATTTTTTGACCAAAGACAATACCTTCCTTACTTAAAGGTGACGGAAGGTAAAAAATGATTGATATAAATAAAAAAATTAATTGCCTTTTCATTTACATTCATATATATTAATTCATTTTAGATATATTGAGTTTTGGTATAAAGAGCAAAAAAGATACCTATCGCACTATACGAACAGTACGTTACATATAATCATCATTATCAATATCTGCGTACGAAGTAGATTGACACACCCAATAGTCGGTAATATAAGCCCATGATATCGAGTATTTTTTTATCTACCATTTAAATCAGACTTTAATCACAGATTAATTTGTTTTATGAAACCGGACTTTAGTAAAATAATGTTTTACTGGTCGCGAATATGAGGAACCGAGTTCGATCCGGACGGACACCAAATATTACTTACTTACTTAATCCTAGGTCTTTCTACCGCTAAATGTAAGACCGTTTGAGTTGAGGACTTCATATCTTGCATCTCTCCTTCCATGACTTTCTATCTTGGGCTGCGGTTTTAAAGTTGTCCCATGGTAT
Organism: Harpalus rufipes; assembly: GCA_951394225.1. Classification (NCBI taxonomy): domain Eukaryota; kingdom Metazoa; phylum Arthropoda; class Insecta; order Coleoptera; family Carabidae; genus Harpalus; species Harpalus rufipes. The sequence goes on along the minus strand of OX596275.1, from coordinate 22,982,210 downwards.
CTGTCTTTCGTTTGCTGCTTCTTTCACTTCCTCCCTCCATGTTCTTCTTGGCCTACCTTGTCTGTTTTTCCCTTGTGTTCTTGTTTCATACACTCTCTTCGTTAATCTTTCGTCTGGCATCCTGTATATGTGTCCCAACCATCCTAGTTGTCTTTCCTGTATTATTTTTCCAACTGGCTTCATGTTAAAGTTTTTCCTGAACACTTCGTTTCTTATTTTGTCTTTTCTTGTTTTCCCTTCTACTTTTCTAAGGAACCTCATTTCCACCAAATATTTAGAATTTTACATGGCACAAAATTAACCCCCGTGGTGCATTCTCCACGCCAACAATGCCAGAAAATTGTATGCTCAGATGGCTCAGTTTAGGCTAAAATTATGTCAAAAGTTCATTTAAATCTAGCTCCTATGTAAAAGAGTATTAATACTTGATTTTTTTTACAATGATTAATTTTCTTCAGTGGTCTTATACTACCACAGTTCAATAAGGCCCAATTTTTTTTTAAGAATGTATTATTATATGAAAATTAGTTTAAAAAATCTGATGTGGCCAGCACATAACCTCTCGCCGTATATTTTACCTGGCTGTAAGCATAAAGCAAAGAATATTTTTATAAATACAAATAATATATTCATATAAATCTATGACGTATAAACTTCTTTATTATTCAATAATAGCATGTCTCAACATGAAGATATTTTACCATAAATTATGTTACAATAAATTACAAAGTAGAGTTTACCATATATAAATATTAGGCTGGTAACTGCAATTTTCAATTCGAACAACGTTGTTTACTTTCTCTTCATATTCTTCTAGTAAAAACATTAATTTTGGGCGGTCTAAAATGTATATATGGATTGTGCATCTATTCTTACATATCTTCTTTTACATTTTATTTTTTCATACATGTTATATCTAAATAACACTAATTCCCTTTAATAAAGTGACGGATAGATTGCACTCCGATTATTCTTATATCGATGTGTAATTTTGTCAATATTTACAACTTACTTGAGAAGAATTTGATAGCTTTTTCGCAATTCAAAGTTACTCTAGTCTATAGTACTGGTGTACATTGTCCCATAATGTTTGAAACAAATTTAAGTCCTTCAACCTAGACTTGTCATCTCCATATTAGTCACAGATCAAGAACTAAGGGATTCTCCAAGTACATTTTTCCTTCATTACTCATTATTTCTGACACTGACATTTATCTGTCAGTTACAAATAATTTAAATTATCAACTATTTTTCATGGCATTCTTTCGGCTGTCAAATTTATTACCACAGATTATTTTATATATTATACTTCTTCTATCTCTAAATCTATGGAATATATAATAAAATATTTAAATGTATCAGATAGAGAATTTAATTTTCTTTAATATTACCACGAAAAATTTTCAAAAAATAATATTTAGAAGATTTTTTTTCAAGAATCTTCTACTTCCGGTTGTCCAATTGTTACCAAAACCTTTTCAGATCTTCCCATGAATGTCCGATTGGGAAATACGTTGTTAAACAAATTTTAAGTCTTATAGTTTTTGAGTAACCGTCCTTCCAACATCCCACACACACACATACACACACACACACACACACACACACACACATCCACACACACACACACAGACATCATCGTAAAAATGTTAAAATCGGATTGTAGAGACCTTAAAACGTGCTTATTCAATAAAATCTGGATATGCGATCTTTAGCATGAATGCAATACCTCTCTTAGCCAGAGGTAAAAATGGTGATTTTTGATTTATAATAAAATAAATAAGTTTGATATGAACAAAGCTTTTTCAATATTCATAATTATCCAAAATATTTCCTTTTTACCTCTCGCTAAGAGAGGTATTGCATTCATGCTAAAAATCACATATCCAGATTTTATTGAATAAGCACGTTTTAAGGTCCATACAATCCGATTTTAACATTTTTACGATGATGTCTGTGTGTATGTGTATGTGTGTGTATGTGTATGTGTATGTGTATGTGTATGTGTATGTGTATGTGTATGTGTATGTGTATGTGTATGTGTATGTGTATGTGTATGTGTATGTGTATGTGTATGTGTATGTGTGTGTGTGTGTGTGTGTGTGTGTGTGTGTGTGTGTGTGTGTGTGTGTGTGTGTGTGTGTGTGTGTGTGTGTGTGTGTGTGTGTGTGTGTGTGTGTGTGTGTGTGTGTGTGTGTGTGTGTGTGTGTGTGTGTGTGTGTGTGTGTGTGTGTGTGTGTGTGTGTGTGTGTGTGTGTGTGTGTGTGTGTGTGTGTGTGTGTGTGTGTGTGTGTGTGTGTGTGTGTGTGTGTGTGTGTGTGTGTGTGTGTGTGTGTGTGTGTGTGTGTGTGTGTGTGTGTGTGTGTGTGTGTGTGTGTGTGTGTGTGTGTGTGTGTGTGTGTGTGTGTGTGTGTGTGTGTGTGTGTGTGTGTGTGTGTGTGTGTGTGTGTGTGTGTGTGTGTGTGTGTGTGTGTGTGTGTGTGTGTGTGTGTGTGTGTGTGTGTGTGTGTGTGTGTGTGTGTGTGTGTGTGTGTGTGTGTGTGTGTGTGTGTGTGTGTGTGTGTGTGTGTGTGTGTGTGTGTGTGTGTGTGTGTGTGTGTGTGTGTGTGTGTGTGTGTGTGTGTGTGTGTGTGTGTGTGTGTGTGTGTGTGTGTGTGTGTGTGTGTGTGTGTGTGTGTGTGTGTGTGTGTGTGTGTGTGTGTGTGTGTGTGTGTGTGTGTGTGTGTGTGTGTGTGTGTGTGTGTGTGTGTGTGTGTGTGTGTGTGTGTGTGTGTGTGTGTGTGTGTGTGTGTGTGTGTGTGTGTGTGTGTGTGTGTGTGTGTGTGTGTGTGTGTGTGTGTGTGTGTGTGTGTGTGTGTGTGTGTGTGTGTGTGTGTGTGTGTGTGTGTGTGTGTGTGTGTGTGTGTGTGTGTGTGTGTGTGTGTGTGTGTGTGTGTGTGTGTGTGTGTGTGTGTGTGTGTGTGTGTGTGTGTGTGTGTGTGTGTGTGTGTGTGTGTGTGTGTGTGTGTGGTGTGTGTGTGTGTGTGTGGATGTATGTGTGTGTGTATGTATATAGGATGTTGGAAGGACGATTACTCAAAAACTATAAGACTTTATATTTGTTTAACTACGTATTTCCCAATCGGACATTCATGGGAAGATCTGAAAAGGTTTTGATAACAATTGAACAACCGGAAGTAGAAGATTTTTGAAAAAAAATCTTCTAAATATTATTTTTTGTAATTTTTTTCTTGCTAATATTAAAGAAAATTAAATTCTCTATCTGATACATATAAATATTTTATTATATATTTTATAGATTTAGAGATAAAAGAAATATAATATATAAAATAATCCTGTTGTAATAAATTTTACAGCCGAAAGATTGGCCATGGAAAATAGTTGAAAATTTAAATTGTTTGTAACTGACAGATAAATGTCAGTGTCAGAAATCCGGAGACATTACTGAAGACTTTTTCTGGGAAGTACATACATTATATTATTTCTTAATGTATTAATTGTTAAATATTTAATATTATAGGTATATTACACATACCCTTCAGAAATACTGTTACTTCCGACAATGAATTGGAAACATCTCGAAAAATTAGAAGAGTAGGACAAAATTTCTTCACAGAATGAATTTAAAATTAAACAATCTAAATGTAAGGAGTAGATGTAAGTAGAATTGTTGGTGTAGAGTGTTGGTATACAACATTGATTATATATACTAACGTAGTTAAGTACGTTAGTATATATAATCAATGGTATACAAGAAATGTTAAATACAATAGAGCGCGAACAGTCATGTGACTTTGTTGGTCTTGACAAGCAGATATGGTGGCCCGTGTCAGAATGATAGCTAGTAATTATATACATAGATGTCAAATATCATAATTTTTCATTCTAAATTTAGTGTTTTTCCAATTCCATGTAGCTTATTTTCCTCGACAATTCCGCACTCTTGGTGACAAATTAACTACGTGAATATAGAAAATCTTGAAATTTTTAAAGAAACATTCTAACATTTGACATCTACGTACATAATTAATTATCATTCTGAAATGGGCTCCCATATCTGCTTGTCAAGGCCAACAATGTCACATGACTGCTCACACCCTATACTTATGTAACCAAAATCGTAAGTGGCGAGAGGTATTGTGCTGGCCACAACAGATTTTTTCATCTGCTAAGATGATACTTATAATAATAATAATAATGTACATCACATCACCCATACGGGTTAGCCAGTTCCTTATTAAATAAGTTTTGAAGCGTTACAAATAAACAATTTTAATAATAAATTATTTCATCCACTGTTGTTGAATCCTTTTTAGACGAATCTCATAGCATAATCTTTATTTATAACACACTATACAATTGACAAAATGTGAAGATATAAAAAATATAACTTGACAAATTAGCAAATATGACAATACAATACGACCAGAAGTGATGAATGTGATAAATCTTGCGTAATAAATCTTATGTGACAAATCGTATGTAACAAAATTTTACGCTTTAAGATTTTTTAGTCTTTCTTTTAGTTTTTCGGAATTCAACAATTTTTTGACAGATCTTATGTCTTCTATATATTTTCAAAAATTGAATCTCTGGCCAACTTAATTTTTTTTTTAATGAAAATTATATTTTCATATTTACTAATATGTTTCGCCGTCTGCCGTAACATCCTCCCCCTCGTAAGGCTGGTGATGTTCGCCAGTTTTACTTTTATTTTCAAAGTCCAGTACGGCGAGTTTAGTTACAGGTCTCCGTAGAAATTTATTTCTTATTTGAACTTCTGCTTGACGAACTCTTCCATCACGTCCGGTAATTATCTTTACTACTTTTCCTCGTAACCATTCGTGTCTAATACTTGAATCAATTACGAATACTAAGTCACCAACTTCTATTGTCTTCGTTTCATTGAACCATTTTGTTCTTTTTGTTATTACCGGTAAATATTCTTTTAGCTACCGAGTCCAAAATTCATTAATGATTTGTTGTATTAAATTCCAATCCTTTCTTAAATTCATTCTCCGTCCGGCTGTCTCTTCAGGTGTCTTTCTTATTCCGTTCGAATTTCCTAGTAAAAAATGATTAGGAGTTAAAGCTTCTTGGTTCTCAGATTCTAAAGGAATATAAGTAAGGGGTCTTGAATTTATAATATGTTCTGCTTCTGGTATTATCGTTTGTAACGTTTCTTCAGATAGAGTTCTGGTGGTAAACAGAACTTTAAATGCTGTTTTTACAGACCGTACCATCCTTTCCCATGCTCCTCCCATATGTGGAGCTGCTGGTGGATTGAACAACCATTTTGTATGGCTGTCAGTAAAGGTTCTCTCTAATTCCTGATTTAACATTTTCTTTTCTATTTCCAGTTGTTTATTTGCACCTTGGAAATTTGTTCCGTTGTCTGAATATATTTCTAGTGGAGATCCTCTTCTGGAGACGAAACGTCGAATTGCCATAATACAGGATTCTGTTGATAAACTGTGGACGATTTCCATATGAATTGCTCTTATTGTTAAACAAGTAAATATAGCTACCCATCTTTTACTTGTACTACGTTTTATTTTTACTGATAAGGGGCCAAAGTAATCAACACCCACATAAGTAAAAGGTCGTGTAAATGGCATTAATCTTGCTTTATGTAATGGCGCCATTCGTGGATAGGTGGGCAATGCTTTATATACTCTGCACCATTGACATTGCTTTATTACAGTTTTTATAGTGGTCCTGAGATTTGGAATATAAAATCGTTGTCTTACTTCATTCACTATTGTTTCATTATTACCATGTAGAAATTTTCTATGATACCAGTCCAAAAGAAGAAGAGTAATTCTATGTTGTCTTGGAAGAATAATTGGATATTTAGTGTCGTAATCAACATTTAAAGAACTCTCAATACGACTTTCCATTCGGATGACACTCAATTCGTCCACAAATGGTGACAGTTTACAGAGTGCGCTGTTGTTTCCTAATTTTCTTCTTTTTTCTTTGGTATAGTTTTTATTTTCTTGTAATATTTTTATTTCATTTAGGTAATATTCCTTTTGTGCTAAAATCCACAAAGTATTTTCTGACTTTAACAATTCTTCTTGTTTTAAGTTCCCCGTGACCACTTGTTCATTTTTTATGCGATTCCGACAGTTATTGACAAACCTGTTTATAAATCCTACTGTTCTTAAAATTCTTTCCCATTTTGAAAATCTCACAAATTCAATAAAAGTTTTAATTTCTGTGTGCACATGATACGATGAACGGAGTTCTTCAGTTGTATTGGTGATGTTTCGATTCTGATTTGGCCAATTTTCTTCTTGAAGATATAAAAATTGTGGTCCTCTAAACCATCGACTGTTTGTATTAAAACATGGTCCTTTTCCCATTTTGTTGCTTCATCTGCAACATTATACTTCGTCGGTACCCATCTCCATTCATCTACATTCGTTTCCGTTAAAATTTCTCCTATTCTTAACGCAACGAATTGTCCATATTTTCGTGGATCAGATCTTATCCAACTTAACACTGTAGTTGAGTCTGTATGTAGATAACGTTTTGATATTGGAAGTGTGTGACTACTGCATATTACTTTCATCAGTCGAGTTCCTATTAAGGCAGCTTGAAGTTCTAGTCGCGGAATTGATATAGGTTTTAAGGGTGCAACTTTACTTTTTGCAGATACCAATGAGCAGTGTAGATTTTGATTTTTATCTATTGCTCTGAAATAAGCTACGCAGGCATAAGCTGATTCGCTGGCATCAACAAATACATGTAGTTGAAGTGATTCTAATTGAGTACTTTTAAATTCAGGAAAGTAACAGCGTGGAATCTTAATTTCATTCAAATAATTAAATAAACTTGTCCATCGATTCCATTGTTCTAGACATTGTGAATCTATTTCTTCATCCCACGTTATCGCTTTACGCCATATATCTTGGATCAGTATTTTGCCATGTACAGTAAAAAATGATAGCAAACCTAAAGGATCATACATACTCATGACGCATTTTAAGACTTGACGTTTTGTGGGTATAAAATTCCCGGAGAAAAGGGTTTTCATTTCTTCTTTAACAAGAGTTGAAAATACAAATATATCTTTTTCAGGTATCCATATTAATCCAAGAACTCTTTCAGTTGTACAAATTTTTATTCCATCCAACGTTTTCTTAATTAATGAATTTGTTTCGCCAAGACATCTTAAAACTTCAGGCGAATTTGATATCCAATTTCTAATTTCGTATTCGCCTTGTGAATGAATGAATTTTACTTCTCTTGCTAATTCTACAGCTTCTTCTATAGTGTTCATACTGTCAAGGTAATCGTCGACATAATGATTTTCTAAAATTGCTTTGGATCCATTTGGGTGGGATGATAAAAATTCCTTTGCGTTTAAATTTTTGACAAATTGCGCCGAACAAGGTGAACAAGTTGATCCAAAGGTGGCTACATCCATTATATATATTTCTGGATCTTGTTTCGAGTCGTTACGCCATAGAAATCGTTGGGATTGTTTATCTTCTTCCAATATTCTTATTTGGTGAAACATTTCTCTTATATCACCACAGACTGCAATTGGTTTCTGTCGAAAACGGTAATAGTACAGAAGGTAATGACTGAAGTTGGTCTGGTCCTTTTAATAACATTGAATTGAATGAAATACCATCTACTTTTGCCGCTGCATCCCAGATAAGCCTGACCTTACCAGGTTTCTTTGGATTTAGTACTACGCCTAATGGTAAATACCAAACTCTTCTTGGATCTGCAACTTGTATTTCTCGTTCTGTTGCTTTATGTGCGTATCCTTTGACCTGATATTCTTCAATTTGTTTCCTTACATTTTCATATAATTTGGGTGTGGTTTGTAATTTCCTTTCGAGACAATGTAGTCGTCGTAATGCCATTGGATAACTGTTAGGGAATTCAAAATAATCATATTTCCACAGAAGACCAGTTTCAAATCTGTTCATAAGACGCCGTGTTGTTTTTTCAAGAATATTTAGAGCTCTGATTTCTTCATCTGACATCACTATAGTTTTTGAAGATATCCCATTATTTTCCAGGTGAAAATACTCCTTTACCATGTCATGAAGTTTCTTGTCAGGTTGACATTGACACTGACATATGTGACAAGTGTAATTAGAGACCTTTTTCAGATTGTCATTACTACAGTTTCCATAAACGCACCATCCTAATCTAGTTTTTGAAGCAACTGGTTCATTTCTGTTTCCTTCTCTAGTTTTAAGTGATGCTATAAGTTTTACATTGTCTAAACCAATAAGTACTCTTGGTTTAACGTTTTCATAATTTTCGATAGGTAGTCCCTTCAGATGTGGATACATATTTTGCATTTCATCAAACTTCAATGTCTGTTGAGGTAAATCTTGAGATGTTACAGTTCTGGCATTTAGTAAGGTGAACTTCTTTCTTGTTTGAACCCCTGATATTTGTAAATTAATTTTCTGTGAATTTGGTTCTGATCTTGTTATGTTATTTGTCCACTTTAGACATAATGATTCTTTTTTACCATTTATATCTAATTCGGAAGCCAGTTTTTCTTCAATTAATGTAAGAGATGAGCCATCGTCCAGAAATGCGTATGTGTTTAATGAAGAATTTTTCCCATATAGAGTCACTGGTATTATTCTAAATAATATAGACGAATCATTGTGATGAAAGGCATTAATTCCTTCTTCTAAATCTTTTTCCTTTTTCATGTTCACGTTTGTCTTGGATGAATGAAGCATGGGATGATGTTTCATTTCGCATCCGTTGATCTGACATTGCCTGGATAGTTTGCATGGCCATTTACCGTGATAATTTAGACAACATCTGCACCGATTATATTTTCCTATTAATTTCCATCTTTCTTCAATCGTCATGTTCTTGAATTTTTTACATTCGTTAATCTTATGTTTTATATCCTTACATAAGATGCAGAACTTATTGTATTTGTTATTTGGAGAGGAATTATTATGATGGTACACAGTGCCCTTTTCTTCAATTTTGTATTCTTTGGTGAAAGTTGATTTACCTGATTGATTAGAATCAATAAATAATGTAACATCGCTCGCCGCTGAAACAATTTGAGCCATGTATTTTCCAAACGTTTTTAATGTTACATTTTCATGTCTTTTCTTGAATATTGCCCAGTCCAATTTAATATGTGCTGGTAGTTTGTCAACTAGTTCTTGAAGAAGAGCAGGATTTGTCATGTGGTTTTCTTGTTGCGCAGCTTCAAGATGATCACATAAATTTTGGACTGATAAGCCAAACTGAATCAAAGATTCTAATTTTTCGCTTTTTGGTGGGGTAATTTGGCGAATCTTATTTATTAATATATGTATTAGGATTTCTGGGCGTCCATACAAAATTTTCAATGTAGAAATTATATGTGGTACAGATGCAGGTAGAAGTAACCTGCTCCGCACGGCTTCTAGAGCATTTCCTTTTAAGCAGCGTTGCAGTCTTATTAAATTTTCAGCATTAGAATAGCCACATGTTCTTGTTGAATTGTCGTAACTACTAAAAAATATCGGCCAATCTTCTGGATCTCCAGAAAATATTGGTAATTCCTTTGGCATAACTTGACGTGCCATGATTTGATTTCTACTCAAAGTTTGTGATTTAGGTTTTGTACCTTTAAAGGTTTTTTTGAAACTAGTATTATGTTCTTCCTTATTAAATTTATATCCTATATTTTGCAATGGCTTTTCTTTTTCATATATTTTTAATGACGATTTCGAAGATTGCTGAGAAGAATGATGTGTAGATTGGTTCGAAAATTGAGAAAATGATACTTGAGATGACTGGTGTGATATAGCTGAGACTCTATCAGGTTCATTATTTAATTCTTGAATATTAGAAATTGACGTGGTAACCTTTTCTTTATTTTTATTAGTATTCTTTGGTTCCAGAGTCTGATTCCTTTCTATCCAATTTTGTACTTTTCTAATACTATCCTGATGGCTGCTTTTTGCTTTCACACTTATTTCATCGTTTATTTTTTCATTTAGTATTTTATATTTCTTCTCTAAGTAGAGTTTTTCGAGTTTAAGTTCTTCTTCAATTTTCTTCAGTTCGAGCTCTCGAAGTGCTAACTTCTTACTTTCAATACTTGAAACTGATTTTATTGTATTTCTTTCTTCTCTCTGGCAGGTACAGTACTTGCACTGCCATGGTGCATTCTTTATCTCTTCATTTACGCCAACACAGGAGTAATGGAACCATTTATGGCACTTGTCGCAAGCTACCATGTCTTCGGCGTTATCTGGACGTTCACATTCCATGCAGTTTGTGTTTGACATCTTAATTTTTATCGTCGATTAAAAAATCTTAAAGAATGTTGTTGAATCCTTTTTAGACGAATCTCATAGCATAATCTTTATTTATAACACACTATACAATTGACAAAATGTGAAGATATAAAAAATATAACTTGACAAATTAGCAAATATGACAATACAATACGACCAGAAGTGATGAATGTGATAAATCTTGCGTAATAAATCTTATGTGACAAATCGTATGTAACAAAATTTTACGCTTTAAGATTTTTTAGTCTTTCTTTTAGTTTTTCGGAATTCAACAATTTTTTGACAGATCTTATGTCTTCTATATATTTTCAAAAATTGAATCTCTGGCCAACTTAATTTTTTTTTTAATGAAAATTATATTTTCATATTTACTAATATGTTTCGCCGTCTGCCGTAACATCCACTAAAAATATACAAATATGTCTGAATATAAGGGTAAAGTACATGACTCCTACGGATTTGCCAGCAATTTTAATGAACATGAGTGGTTAAAAGGACCCCTAGCTTCCTTATTAAATATATTTTGAAGTGTTACAAGTAAACAATTTTTAATAATAAATTATTTTATCCGCTAAGAATATACTTCTGAATATAAGGGATAAAGTATATCTCCCCTACGGGTTTGCCAGAAATTCTAATATACAGGAGTAGTTAATAGGACCCCTAGCTTCATTTTATAAGGATGCATAGCCTCCTTAAAAATAATGATGAGAAATAAGATTTGTATTAAACATTTTATTAAATAAAAAAATCTGTTTTGACCAGCACAATACCTTCCATCAATCCTGTGTATTATGTATAAATTCCAAACAAATTTTCTTGCAAAAGATTCTAAATTTCCAGTAAAATTATTTCATAAACGAACTATGCAAATTGCACTTGACACTAACATCTTCTTTAGCTTTCCCCATTCGTTAGGGGTTGCTATTTTTAATTTTCTTCTTCCACTCATTTCAGTTTACGTGTCGTTCTCATTGAGTTCCTTTTCTCTCAAGTCTTCCGCAATACACTCCTTCCATCTTATCTTTGGTCTTCCTCTGTTTCTTCAACCTTCTATTACTAAGCTATTCATTCTTCATCCAATATATTCATTTCTCCTCATGACACTTTCAAACCAATGTAATCATCTTGCTTGTATCTTTCTAGAAACTTGTAACACTAGAGATATTTCCTTACCTATCTTTCCGTGTCTTCCCCAACATCTACTTCAATGTCCTCATCTCTGCCACATTAATTTACTTTTTATTTATACTGACATCTGTCAATTTGAATTATATGAATATATTAGTAGTTTCCATGTTTAGCATAGCTGGCTGATTTATAAAATTTAATTTCTTTAAAATTGTTTAACTCTATATTTATTGAATATGAAGTATAAAATGCAATCAAATCGTATAGAGAATAATATATTCTTTAAGTTATATTAACTTTAAATGTCAATAAATTAAATTAAACTGTTAAATCTTCAAATGAGGCTACTTCCGGTTCACCAATTATAACCAAAATCTAATCAGTTGTTCTTCTGGATGTAAACTTGAGGAATACGAAAAAAATATAAATTTTGGAATCGTGGTATTGAAGTTATGGGATCCGAAACATTCGTCACACACACACAGACACACACGCAGACACTCACACACACACACACACACACACACACACACACACACACACACACAAACACACACACCCACACATACATACGTACATACATACAGACAACATCGTAAAAATGGTAAAATCGGATTGTAGGGACCCTAAAACGTATCTATTCACTAAATACTCATCATTGATTTTTTTGACCAAAGACAATACCTTCCTTACCTAAAGGTGACGGAAGGTAAAAACTATAAATCTTAAGCCTCATTTCCACAGATTGTTCTAATGCGTAAGAGCTATAATTAATAACCAAGCGCAATGCGAAAACATGATTATCATATTGTAACGTTTATTTATTTGGGTGGTGTAAAAATCAAAGAAATATTATTAATTAAAATTATACGTTTATTAAACGATAAATAATTAGGATAAATATTAAAAAGATAATAAAAATAACTAACACTATGATTAAATAATTATAAACACTAATTTAAAACTAAGAATATTATTAAATACTTAAACACTAAGATTATTTATTTAAACCATATTTATATCACTAAATTTATTTATATAACTACATTTATTTATGTTCACACATGTGGACTGTTTATTTATATAACCCACTGTTCATTGCTTGTTGCTTCTCTATATCAGACTATATCTCCGCTGTCGTTCAGACGGTATTTATACAGCCCAGCGTCCTTCTGGAACCCTCCAACGCCACAGTGATACCGAGCACAATAGATTTAAGTCATCGGTGTAATCAACACGTCTCAACGCGTATGGGTTATTCCGTCGCCGGGATTACGTCATCGCTCGGGAACATTGCACCAGTAGCGGCGCCCGAATACTCTTCAGTCAGTGGCGCACGTTACACTGCCCCCTCCTTAAGACTGTTTCGTCCCGGAACAGTTCTTGATGACGAAATCTGCATCTATTACCCTTGGTATATTTAGAAGTCTTGAAGAAGTGACAGTCGATGATCCGCTGGAGTTCTTCTTTCTGTCCGTTAAGGTGAAAGCTGCAGACGAGAATTTCAATACCAGTATAGCGGAAGAGGATCTCTAACATGTTCCTAACAACCCTCCAATCCAAACCATCTAGTCCACAGCCTAACTTCGGTACTGCTAATTTCAAAATGTCATTCTCTAGCAGATGATCCTTCAAATCACACAGTGAGGTCCATAGACTGCGCTACGACGGCTTCTGGTACGAGCGTGGTTTTGTAACCAAGTAATAATAATAAGAATAATAATAATAGTTTATTCCAAAAAAAGTTGTACAGAAACAACGTATGGAATACAAAATATATTTTACAATAGTTGACAATAATTATTAATTAATTTAAATATTTACAAAGAGGAAAGTAATTAACAAACTTATTAACTGATTTATGAATTATTAATATTATTAATTAATTAATATTACAATAACAATACTAAATTTAACAATAATTACAAATAACTGAAGGTATTACTTTTACAGTCATTAAAAGAATCGTTACAGTTGTAGTATTCCTTTTGTATGACAATTTGTTTAATTAAAGACAGAGATCTTTTTACCTTTAATTCCTTGTAACATTGTGGTAACGCATTATAACATATTATACTAAGGTAGAATAGTAAAAACCTTTTTCGTAGGCAGTTGTATTGTGGTATGGGATATCTAAAATATTATTTGAATTTCGTGTAGAATAAGTAGACTGGGACACCGAATTATACTTATGTAGATTAGTAAACACATGTTTTAAAAGAAGATAAATATAACAGCTGTGTATCGTAGAATATTTAATGCAACAAATTTGCCTCTACAAGATTCATTAAGCCGTAGATTACATTATATGCGAATAGCTTTTTTTTGAATAATAAAAACATCATCTATTAGTTGAGAGTTGCCCCATATGAATACACTATAAGGTGCAATGGAATAAAAATATGTAGCTATAATAGACACCTTTTAGCGAGTTTTTGTCAATACATTTGTTTAAAATTCTCATACACAAGATAGATTTATTCAGTTTAGGATCTTCTTCTGTTGTAGGATTGAGAAAGATTGTGTTGTTAATATTATTACGTAATGAGTGTCATGTGTAATTAATATATGAGGTATTAGCTGCTGGAAGCTGCAAAAACTGATTATTTAGTATGTTCGCGACATCGTTTGGATCTGTAACAATGCTATTATTAAGCGATAACGTTATATTATCTACATTTTGCTTTTTTTATTAAAGTTTATTTCTCTATTTATTATTGACCAGGCGGTTTTTGTTTTATTAGATGACGTATTAATTTGATGTGAATAATGTAGTGTTTTTGCTAATGTTATCACTTTTTTTAATACCGCACAGTAAAGTTTAACAAAAGACAAAAAATTAGGATTAGGATGTAATTTCACTTTTAGCAGTAATGTTCGTTTCGTTTTACAAGTTTTTTTTTTTATGCCTGGTGTTATCCAATAATTTAATTTATGTTGCAATAATTTTTAATTGACTGTTAATGATCATTTGAAAAGGTGAAAATAATGGAGATTCAGTCCTTTGTTAAAATATTTTTTATAGAAAACAATACCGACGTTTCGGTCTCAATTAGACCATCCTCAGGGTTCTGGAAAACATCAACGGGGTACAAATATCATGCTCTACAATTTTTTAAGAAACTGATCACTTTAAATGTTTTTAGATTTGTTGAGAAATAATGAATTGTACATGTATTGGAAGGAGCAAGGTGCAACACGTATTTATTTTATTAAATTTCTGTAGTATTTCACCAGTATGCCATTGTAAATGATACTCAATTAACTCGCAGGCGGACATTCAAAATCTAAGTATTTTAATTACCTGCTCTTTGGCTTTTCTTCTAACTTCTTCCTTGTTCTCGTCAAAGTGTTTAATCATCTCTTGTTCTAGCAGCTCCTTTAGTTTTAGATCTTGCATGTTTCTCATTGAAGTTCTGACTAATAACTCAAATGGTGTCATACGTGTATTCCGGTTGTAGGTTGAATTGAGTACTCTCTGAACTCTTCCTACATAATTTTACCATTTCGAAGGTTCATTAACCGCCAACTTTGACAATACAGAAATAATTACTGCATTTATTCGTTCGACTTGTCCATTGGCGCATGGCAGGCCCGTCGTAATTGAAAAATGCTTTATCCCTTCCTGCTTGCAATACTCGTTAAATTCTTGACCCCTAAAGGCTGAACTTTTATCGGGGATTATGACAGCAGGACTTCCAAATATTTGCTTCTGAGACTCTAGTTTACTAACTACGAGTATATCTCTTTCCATAAATGGCAGTCCTCTTGGAGTGCACGATATATGCTGGCATTTGCTGACTTAATTTTATTGGGCTTGTATGAAACAATGATTTTCGTGACTTCTTCTTTCGCTTGAGGAATTGCAAATTGTCCTATATCTGGCTCCTTTTCCTCGTCTTCAGTGGATGTACTTAATTATAATTATACTTATATTTACGTCTTCTATTTCTTTCTTTATTTGTATGCCTTCTTGGTTTATCTTAACTACCGCCTTCTTCAATAACTCGACTCCGACGACTCCGCCAATTGACATTGTACCGTCTTCGACTACGTGTACAGTGGTCTTGAAATCACTGTCGTCTATTTTCATATTGCATTTAAAATAGCCCTTAATATTACCAGAACCTTTTGCGAAACCATTTAAGACTGTGTTAGACGGATACAGAGTTGGTGAACCAATTTAGATTGCGAATCACAGTCCGAAGGAACACAGCTATTATTTGTTAATTATCTTCGTGTGAATTCTCCATTTTCAATAATGATGACTTAAGCAGGGGGTTTCTGCCAGTAAAATTGTCACAATGTGACGTTTCTGACAGGTTTAATGTCATTATATTTGTTTCGGATTTTATTTCAGTACCATGCCTAACAATGAAAAGAAGTCACTTCTATAAAATTTTAAATTCAATTTGATCAATAAAGAAACGTGCAAAATACAATGTGATTATTGAATTAGATGCAGAATTTAATTTTCCACAACATTTATTTGAAGCATTATTTTCTAAAATTAAAAGTCCACTTTTGTGCAAGTAAAAACTGTTTTCCCATGTTAAACGTATATAGCCTGATTTTCGTGTTGCACTCGGTAGAAGAAATATTATTAAACTATTTAATACTTTATTAAAATAATTATATAACTTATGTATACTGCTATGGGCGCTGGCGCTATGCACAAAATAGGGTACCTACCTATACAGGGTGTTTGGCGTAAGTCCGGCACCACGAATATTTCGTTTATTTTGAGAGATACAAAAAAATGTTAATAAGCAAAGTTAAACTAGACAAAGGGGCTCATAAGATGATCATAGCAGAAATTTTGTATCACTTCCGGTTTTAGCGGAAATGGATACAACTTTAAAAATAGCAGAGGGAATCAATATTTTTTTCAGAATGTACATAAAATTTGCTTCACAATGATACCAAATTATCATAGTTTTACTTTCACCATTTCAAAATGGCAACCAACTATTCTCAAAATATGTATTAATAAATTATTTTTTTTTTATTTTTTAGCATGTTCACAACGATACCAAAACAGAAACAGTAAATGTGAAAAACTACAAATGCTCAATATGGCCGCCGTTATTTTCTATACATTTTCTTATACGTAAAAAACTCTTTCATTACATTTTCTAGGACATTCTCATTAATTTACCTAACAGTCGCTCTAACTTTTATTTCTAAATTTTCCAAAGTAGTTGGAGGTGTTCGGTATACTTTATCTTTCAAATAACCCCAAAGAAAGTAGTCCAGTGGCGTAAGGTCAGGAGATCGTGCCGGCCAAGGATTTGGAGAATTTGTTCCAATCCAATTATCTTCATATTTTTCATTTAAATAGGCCACTACATTTCTTGCACTATGAGCTGGCGCTCCATCTTGTTGGAATCACATGCCAATGGTATTAACAATAGGTAAGTCGTCCAGCAGACCTTCCACTTCATTTTGTAAAAATAGTACATACCTTTCTGCTGTCAGAGTACCTTGAAATATAATAGGGCCAACAATTCTGGTCCCAATTATTCCCAGCCAAACATTAAAACCAAAACTTTCTTGATGCCTGGATGTTCTCAGTATTCTGGGATTTTCGGTTGCCCAACGTCTTACATTATTTCTGTTAAGAAGCCCATTGTTCGAAAAATATGATTCATCAGAAAATAATATTTTATGATGAAATCTGTTATCATTCTGCCACATTTGTAAAAACCAATTGCAAAAATGTATTCTACGATCATAGTCATATTCCCTAAGAGATTGACTACTGTACATCTTATAAGAATTAAAACTTATGTTTTTTTAAAATTTTGAATGCTCTCCAACATGATACCGCGCATTCTCTACTTAATTCCCTCAACGACACTTCAGGATTGTAATTAATGTAAGCTAATATTCTTTCTTCTTCTTCATCTCGATGATTACCTACTTCATTTCCTCTTCTTGCACGTCGATTTTTCAGTTTAAATGATCCATGTGTTTTCAATTTTTTAACAACTTCATTAAAATATTGTCTTCTCGGTTGTCGTCGGTGAGGATACCCCTCTCCATAAAGTTGAAGTGCTCTAACAGAATTTCTTTGACATTTTCCGAATATTAAAATCATATCAACCATTTCTTCATTTGTGTAATTCACTTGAGCCGTAAATATTTAATTATTACAAGAAATTGTCACCACAAAATTGTCACTCACTATCACAAATGTAGGTAAATTCTTTTCTTTTGTTATAAGATAATAAAATTGTTTTCATAGCTTGCTATGTTTTATTTTGTATGGAATTTTATTAATACATATTTTAAGAATAAATGGTCGCCATTTTGAAATGGTTAAAGTAAAACTATGATAATTTGGTATCATTGTGAAGCTAATTTTATGTATATTCTGAAAAAATATATAAAAATACCGATTCCCTATGCTAGATTTAAAGTTGTACTCATTTCCGCTAAAACCGGAAGTGCTACAAAATTTCTGCTATGATCATCTTATGAGCCCCTTTGTCTAGTTTAACTTTGCTTATTAACATTTTCTTGTATCTCTCAAAATAAACGAAATATTCGTGGTGCCGGACTTACGCCAAACACCCTGTATAGTCGGCCATCTTGAGACACCAAAATTACGCGTTCTGATTGCTTCAAAACAATATTGGCTTATTTCCGCTGGCAATATAACTCGTGTGTACTTTAACCAGGGGTTTCATTTCTGTCTTTCTATTGAAGCAGTTCAGTTCGTGGTGGTTTAAGTGAAAATTGTGCTTTCGTTGTTCGTTAATAATTCTCAGTATTTAAATTCAAATTTTATTCTCAATACTATTAAATAGTTTGTATATTTTCTTTTTTATTATTTACAAAAAATAAATGCTACGCCACTGATAAGCGCAAACACTAACAGCCACCATTTTGAGACACCACATTTTGGACGCAACAATTTAGCGTGTATCGTCCTTCCTTATGTCTTTATATTCAAAGACGGGCAATATTGAAAACATAAAAATTACCAATATTAAGCACAAACATTTAAATTTTTAAAAGGGTAAGTATATACTTATTATGTAAACAATAACTACAGTTATTAAATTAGATGTGATATATCCTATGCTCTACATAACCTCTAAATGTATGTCATAATAATAATTGTGTATCTCTTAAATAAATGAATTTTTATTACCTTTATAGATTCATAGTGTGATTATTTAATATTCCATTATAATATAATATCACATTTCTTATAAATAATTAAGGAAATGAATACTGAGTATCGTTGACATTGGCACGCAAATGGCTGCGATCTTGGCCCATGGCCATACCCTGTATTGGCATGTATTGTAGGGTACCTCTATATACAGGATATGGCCATGGTGTGGCTCCACAGATCTACATATAAATTTATATGTAGATCTGTGTGTGGCTCGGATTTCGTCCGCCATTAGCGGGCCAATGTCACTTGTGTTCAAAACGTTAGTAAGTGTTGTTTTTCCCCCAAATTATTGTGTATTTTCGTGGCTAATTGCTCTAATTTAATTGAAAAACACATTTAGATATAGTTTTAATGTTTATTTAAAGTTTAATTAATATTTTTATGTTATTTTTGTGTAAGTATTGTGTTAAGATACAAAAAATATTGAAAACATGGAATTGTTACCAATATTAAGCACCGACATTTAAGTTTTTAAAAGGTAAGTTTAGAATATATAATTATTTTCTAAATAATAAACACATATATTAGACTAGTTTAATATTATATACGTATACCTACATAACCTCCACGAGGCTGACATACCTACTACGGAAAAGGATGTAGGGTCCGTGGGATGTAGAGACTCGGGTTACCTGACTGTTTAATGTTTAAATACTTGGAATGGAATTTATTAGTATTATTATGTATTTGAGCATTGTGGAATAAAGGTTTACTAAATGAATGTAGTGTTTAACTCGCGTGTCCTTCCTTGTGAGACGTGAAAAGTGCTAACAATTTCAGAAGTGAAGTGGGATTAAATACCTACATATGTGCAGTGCAAATTTGTGATTTTGTATAATATTGAAATGAAGAGACTCAGTTCGAGCAGATTTCTGGAAATAGGCGACAGCCATGGTCGTCCGCAGAAATTTATCTAAGGGGGGTAAATTTTAATTGTAGGAGATAAAATGAGTTATTTTTCATTTTATATATAATTAATGTCTCCACCCTCCCTCTGCTTGGGGATCACTGGTGTATATTAGTTTAAAATATATTTTTATCGGAAAGAAATGTATTATTTAGATATATTCATTATTTTATTATCTATTGTTGTAATCAAGCTTTTATATCTTCTAATCATAATTATTTACAAAAAAAAACAAATTACTGCGAAATTTATATTGAATTAATAACCTCAGACATGCTTGACGTTTAATACAGCATGGGGGCTTAGCTCTATTTCAAATGAACTTTACATGTGTATTTACAGAGAAGGAGATAAAATAGTATTTAATATATGAATTATCAGCTTTTCCAAGGGGGGGCAAGTGCCCCCCCCCCTTGCCCCCCTCTTTGGACGCCCATGGCGACAGCTAAATAAGCGGGTTAAATATGACCTTATTGGTGATGCAAGTGCAAGTGAATGTAGTGTTTAATACGTTGTCCCTCGTGAGACGTGAAAAGTGCTAACGTTATTATTATTAATAATATATAAAACAAAATTGTTTGTAGATTTATAGTTTACAGAGTTAAAATCGCTGGAAAACGAAAGATTTTTACTGGAAAATAAGATGGGAGTAAATCTGTCATAAAAATATTTATGTAATAAATTAATTTTTATTATCTTTTCGTCGTAGAATTATTTAATATTCTGTTGTAATACAATATCACATTACTTACAATCTTACCAATAAATAGGGAACCGTAAATTCATCCAATTCTCAGTACATTTGATAGTTGACATTGGCTCGCTAATGGCAGCGATCTCGGCCCATGGCCATATCCTGTATAGAAAACACTAGGGTACCCATGGAGGTAAGAATAAATATGGAGGGAGCATAAACTTGAACTTAGGACAAGGGGAATGCAGGCCTGTGGGGACGGACGCAGGTTCTGCTGCAGTCACATTGTGGTGGGAATTCACGCGGCAAATATAAAATTAAATATTTGAAATTAAGATTTCTTATTTCTAGTAATATAAACATAAATATTTTTTAGCAAATATGTACTTAGAAGAAATTACAATATAGAAAAATTATAAATAATTAAAATTCCACTTATCTGTAACCGATACGGTTGTCTTTTACAATATTTATTTAAATCGATAGATCTAGGCTAGGTATTTATACGAAATTACAATTGTTTAATACATTCATTAGATTTTTTAATTGTTTATTGTTAAATAATATAAAAATAAAACTTTCCTCCTGACTTATTGGAGTACCCAAGCACAACAAGTTACAAACAATCTGCAAATAATTACCTATGTTAAATGAAACATATAATATTATTGCAAGAAAACTTACATATTGCAGTGCAAGAGTCAACTAGTCCAAATAATGTTTGTTCTGTTAAATTGCTATAAACACAAAATACACGTTGAGTTAAAGTATTAAAATAAAACAATATTTCATAACTCACATGAATAAAAAAATCTTAATTTTCACCAAATGTTACGAAGCACTTAAAGAAAAGTAAAAATACAACACGATATACATTAATTAAAAAGTCACAAACGGTAAACACTTCTCCAAAACACGTACACGTTTAAAAGCAAACAATGCTAAACGTTAGATGACAGCAACAACCTTGTAACTTCAAACTGACAGCGGTCACAATGTAGAAGGGGAAGCGGCTGCACTAGCAATTGCAAATACTCCCTCCATATTTATTCCTACCTCCATGAGGGTACCTATTTACTCATGGTATAGCCATAACGTGGCTCGCGTTTCGTCCGCCATTTGCGGGCCACTGTCATATTCGTTGTTGCGCAAATTATTATGTATTTTCGTGGCTATTTGTTATTATTTTAATGCAAAACACTTTTAAATTTATGTACTTTCTTGAGATACTGACTACGATGACTGGCAATTTTGAAAACACAAAAATTACTAATATTAAGCACTAACATTTAAATTTTTAAAATGTAAGTTTAGAATATATACTTATTATGTAAATAGAAACGACAGTTATTAAATTTGATGTGATAATAAAAACATATATCCTATGCTCTACATAACCTCTAAATGTATGTCATAATAATAATTGTGTATCGCTTAAATAAATTAATTTTTATTAACTACACTGACCGGCACGGAAAACGGGCCATTTTTTTTTTAAGAAATAAATGCTAATTTCTTTTTATTTGAGTACGTATTACAAAATGTTACCATTGCTATATGTTTATTAGGCTTCCTTGAAGTCACATCCATTACAAACTATTACATACATTAGTAATTTACTCAAATATTCCTATTATTTCCGTATCACAACGAAATAATGAAATTCATAAAATGCGTAATTGGCGCTTATACTGGTTTTATTTGCTTCAATCATTTGTTTTATTACTTGTTTGTCATTTTAATGCGTTCGAAATGTCATTAAGCACAGAAACTGTAGCTTCTATTGTCCTATTGTCGCATTACTTGAAGATGGAAGAAATCAACATTACGTTGGTAACACATACAACGTAGCACGAAGTACTGTTCAGCGCGTTTACTCGCGTTTTTTGGAAACTGGATTGTACTGTAGAAGACCTGGATAAGGTCCTCGAAGACGCACCACTAATCGAGACGACCGTTTTATTGTTTCGACAACACTCCGAAATCGCCATGCAACTGCTGTGGAGACCCGAAACACACTACAAGAAGTACGAAATGTCAATGTAAGTGAACGTACTATTCGAAGAAGATTGGAAGAAGCAGGACTTCGAGCAAGGCGGCCCGCTAAGGGACCAGAACTCCTCCGACAACACCGAGTAGCTCGATTACAATTTGCTAGAGATCACATAAATTGGTATGAAGGCGATTGGAGTCGATTATTATTTACAGACGGGTCAAGATTTTGCTTGAGGTCTTCAAATGGACGTGAAAGAGTGTGGCGACGAAGTGGAGAACGTTACGCACCGTGTACTTTCAGCAACACGGTTAGTTTCCAAGGAGGATCAGTTATGGTGTGGGCTGGGATATCTATTGAGTCCTGAACGGATTTATACATTGTACCTAGGGGATCACTGACCGCCGATAGGTACATTAGAGAAATTCTAGACGAATATGTAGTCCCATATGCTCCTTTTATAGGTGATAATTTCATACTATTGCATGATAATGCGCGTCCACATGCCACTGCAATCGTGAACGACTACTTAAATGACGTTAACATCCATCGTAAGGTATGGCCAGCGCGCAGTCCGGATCTGAATCCAACTGAACATTTGTGGGATATACTCGGCAGAAAAAATCGGAATCGTGTGCCTGCTCCCAGCATCTTGTAACAACTTCAGAAAGCACTTTTACAAGAGTGGAATGATATTCCTCAAGAGGACATTAGGCAGCTCATCTGTAGTATGCCTCGACAAATAACTGAGGTTATACAGGTTCGCGGGGGCAATACGCGTTATTAGTTTGTAATTTTAACATTTATTATGTCTTTATTCATTATTATTCAACACATTATTTAAAGAATTAAAATTGTAAATTTGGCCTAAATTTGTGTTTTTTGATAATAAACAACGTTTAGATACCTAAAACTATCTTTTAATAATGCGAATTATACTTTTCCATACTCTAATTAAAAATAATACATAATTATACACACTAAAGGAGGGATATAATTAAAAAAAAAAAAATGGGCCGTTTTTCGTGCCGGTCAGTGTATATAGATTCATAGTGTGATTATTTAATATACTTTTATAATATAATATCACATTTCTTACAAATAAATAAGGGAAATGAATACTCACTATGTTTGACAGTGGCCCGATCTTGGTCTATGGCCATATCCTGTATATAGAAGTACACGAAAAAATACATGCCAATATAGAGGTACCCTAGCACAAAAGTAGTCAGCGCCGACATCGGACAAAAATGAATGTTTTGGGTCGTTTTGGTAACGTAACAAGGTTATATTTATGTCAGAATAGTTTTGCAATTTTTATTTTATAAAATATTTGCAATTAATGCGAATAATAGGACGTCAAATTATTATGTGATGCATTGGGGATGTAATAATTCTTACAAAATTATCGATTGCAGTATCAAATTTTACCAATTTCCTGGATGATTATATGAGGAATCTTTTCAACTGTTATCTTCTAGTAACATGAAAAATTAATTTAGATTTACATATTTTCTCATTCTAAATGATACTTCATATGGCTTATGGTCATATGATTGCAACAATGAATTGTAGAAAAATGTTTTTTAAGTAAATATTTAAACAAGATATAATCCAACGACGAAATATAACTACACAAAACATTTCTTATCCCTCCTCAATGAATGTTTTGCTTTCGGCTGGCCAGAAAGAGACAACTAGAGATAGAGATATATTTAGTTTCGTTCGAGCATTTCTCACTAGATGCCATCCAGTGTTAAAGTCAAAATTTAGGCGCCAATATACGATGAAAAATAGGTTTATCGTTATAAAAATAAAAAATTTCAACGTAAAATATTTATTAATTATTTATATTATAATTACAAAATTATTGACTGTACAGAACAAAAAATATGTACGAAAACAAACTAATCTCACAACCGATAAATCAGTTCTTCTTATAAAGTTACACTAAATTTCTTTTCTTTTTCTTTCACATAGTATTCTAAATAGTCGAAAGCCCTTTTCAGACCTATTCTTGCAATAAAAAGGTATTTTAAACACATTTTATAAGTGACGATATCCACTAGCAGTTCTCCATTTGGCTCCAAATATTGAAAGGCAGAAATTTGCTACAAGATATTTTAACACCTTTGCAGGATTATATACTTGATCAAGACCCTCTGAACAACCATGGAACACTATTATTAAATTTAATTTTAGACATTTATTTTAAAATTAGAATACACCACGAAACGAAAGTTATTGTAAACAATGTAACAAGAATAAGAAGTTTTTTTATTCCGATATCTTATTTACTACGGTAGATAAGTACTGAATTAATCGACTTAAAATATGTTGGATTATAATTCGTTTGTTGGTTTTAATCATAATTTAGTAGTTTTATTTTTTATTTCCAAAGAATATATTATTAAAAACACTTGCGCCTCTAGTGAGTAATGCTCAAACTAGACTAAACATATCTCTATCTCTAGTTGTCTCTGTCTGGCCAGCCGAAATCAAAACAAACCAAATGAAGTTTTGTCTAGTTATATTTCGTCGTTGATATAATCCAAGAACCAGAAAAATGTTTAATATTTCAGTTGTAAGTTGTAGTTGTATAAAATATAAGTCTATTTTGACATAATTCGTCTATTATAGATTGCATATCATATGTAACGTTATTGGTCAAGTAGAATGAAGAAATTCATAGGGTTCGTATTTTTCGTGTATTTTCCTTTCCGAGCTTGTGCCACTGATTTAGAGCCTGATATATTTAATGAAGAATCTTCTTCATTTATTGCGAATATAATAGAAAAATATGATAACACCATCCCAGTTCTCATACTCGCATTTTCCGTACGTAGAGCATCTTGTAATATTTAGCTAATATTACAAAATATAATATAAAACTAAATATGGTTAAATAGTTTACAGAAATCACACATGTTATGAGAAAAAATATATTCTTTGTTAAAATACCTTCGCTGGTATTTCAACTTTTTTGTAGCATTTTAAATAATTTCTTTATTCATTTCAATATACTATGATATTCATATAAAATAGCAAAACTTAAAATAAAGTTATAATTTGTATGGCACTCTCAAAATGTCAAAATGTATTAGGTATCCAAAAGTTACAAAGTAGCCGTTAGAGGCGCTGACGCTCAAAATGTGCACAAAGCCTATAATTAATTTCACGTAAGAAAATAGTAGATGGCGCTTGAGAATCGGCCATTTTTAAATGAATTAAATAAATAATTTAAATTCGGTAACCAAACTTTGTCAATGATACATGCTTTTATCTGTAAAGACCTGAACATTAAACATTACAACAAAACATGGTTAAACATCATTTAATTCTGTAAATTTTATTTGATAATCGACAATTGACAGGTATTGGATTCATGCTAAAAATCGCATATCCAGATTTTATAGAATAAGCACGTTTTAAGGTCCCTACAATCCGATTTTAACATTTTTACGATGATGTCTGTGTGTGTGTGGATGTATGTGTGTGTATGTGGGATGTTGGAAGGACGATTACTCGAAAACTATAAGACTTTAAATTTGTTTAACTACGTATTTCCCAATCGGACATTCATGGGAAGATCTGAAAAGGTTTTGGTAACAATTGGACAACCGGAAGTAGAAGATTCTTGAAAAAAAATCTTCTAAATATTATTTTTTGAAATTTTTTCTTGGTAATATTAAAGAAAATTAAATTCTCTATCTGATACATTTAAATATTTTATTATATATTCTATAGATTTAGAGATAAAAGAAATATAATATATAAAATAATCTTTTGTAATAAATTTTACAGCCGAAAGAATGCCATGGAAAATAGTTGAAAATTTAAATTGTTTGTAACTGACAGATAAATGTCAGTGTCAGAAATCCGGAGACATTACTGAAGACTTTTTTTGTGAAGTACATACATTATATTATTTCTTAATGTATTAATTGTTAAATATTTAATATTATAGGTATATTACACATACCCTTCAGAAATACTGTTACTTCCGACAATGAATTGGAAACATCTCGAAAAATTAGAAGAGTAGGACAAAATTTCTTCATAGAACGAATTTAAATAATCTAAATATATGGAATAGATATAACTAGAATTTTGGTGTAGAGTGTAGGTATACAAGATATGTTAAATACATTAGGGCGCGAGCAGTCATGTGACTTTGTTGGCCTTGACAAGCAGATATGGGGGCCCGTGTCAGAATGATAGATGTGTATGTCATATATCATAATTTCTCATTCTAAATTTAGTGATTTTCCAATTCCATGTGCTTTATTTTCCTCGACAAGTAAATTCCACACTCCTCGTTGACAAATTAACTACGTGAATTTAGTAAATCTTGTAATTTTTAATGAAAAATTCTGACATTTATGTACATATTTACTAATTATCATTCTGAAACGGGCCCCCACATCTGCTTGTCAAGGCCAACAATGTAACATGACTGTTCGCGCCCTATACTTATGTAACCAAAAAAAATGAAGTGGCGAGAGGTATTGTGCTGGCCACAACAAATTTTTTCGTTTTTGTAAACTAGGTTTTCATTCTGTCCAATCAAAGGGCAGAATTCATATCCCTACTTAACCCATTTTGCCCCTTTGTACTCATATGAGTACACATAATTCAAAATTGTTTATTTTTTAAATTAATGTTGTAATACCTTATTTGTTAATATACATCATCTTGCCTCAATGCCACGAAGCTATTATAATAAGTATTTATGTAAAAAAATATTTGTAAATTTTATTTATTTTATTTTGTTCCTGAATTTTTCTTGTCTGAACTTGTTCGTATATATAAATATATGGGAACAAATGGGTTAAACCAACGCTACTTTTTTTATGTGAAATGTAGTACCTAATTTGACATATACACACACACTATTGAGCGACGCGGGATCCCGCGTCGCAAAATGCACTCCATTTATAGATACCTAGTTATAGCAATTAATAAACATCGTCTGTTTTGATAATGGGATCACTATTGAACGGTAGACTCTGTGATTTTAAAAAATAATAATTTTTACACCTATTCTGTGCAACAAACAATTTGGTATTTATAACGCGCTAGGTCAGTACCAAAATATCAACCTTTTTTTAACTTTAAGCCCGTCTGTTCGTTGAAAGCGACTGTCTGCCGACCTCTACTTTTTAAAATTTGATTATTTGTAAGTGCATAGTTCTAGGTAAAATATAATTCTAGTCACTTTAACGCTCATTTTAACCTGGTATTAATGAGACTCTTGGAGGTCGATTTTGAAACTTTTTTGAAAATTATAGCGAATAAAGGCGACCAGTTGCGGTCGACAGACGAATGGTTTTTCATTTAGAACGGACAATACTACATTAGTGTCAAACCTACTAGAACTAGAAAAGTGAAACTAAAAATTATTTTATTTCAATATAATTAAAAAATAAATTAGTACTTACTTCCATTTCTACCCAAACAATTTATCAGTTATTGATTATAATTTAGCTGAAAAACCAAAACAAACAATAAAACATCCACTCTTAAAAAAAGCCATTTCCTGATTGTTACTTACATTTTCAGAACAACTAGTATACGCCCTCTAAAGACAACCTCTGGCCCAATGCCCAATAAAAGCATCTCTCACTCTCCCTCTTCTTTGGAAAGGAATTTGCATGGGTGAAAAAACAAAGCCACAGTGTAGAACAAGCGCTTTTATTGCAAAAATTAGATATAAATAGAAAATTAAACTAAACAACCAAATTCGTCGGTGATTCTGAGGGATCAAAAGATATAATCCATTTCAGACAATATGGCAATAAAACAATGGTAATGGTAACAATAAATACAATAATTGGAGTACTTAAATAACTATCACTTGAATACTTCTCGTAGTTTCGAAGCTAGGACTAAAAGAACAAATGATGAAGTGATAAAAATGCTGGCTGGAATCGACGAGTTTATATTTTCTTCTATATCTGAAAATCATATCATTTGCGTTAGAATTAATTTATTATTAAAATATTTATGTCAGTATAGTAATTTAAAAAATTTAAGCAACATAAAGGCAAATGTATTTAAAATATGAATTATTATTTTTTTAGGGTGATTTTTTTTTAAATTATTAAAAAACAAATGAAAAAATCTTTTACAGATCACCCTTTGTTTATTTTAATTCTATATCTATAATTATGTTTCTAAAATTATTCTTAATCAATAATTTTCGTGTTAGTTTTTCTGAAACAGGAGCGAAGCGAAAGTACTATTTTTGCGCCAAAAATGCGGCGTGAAAGTTGCATTTCCCTGACTAATTACGAAAACATTTAAGTGATTTATTTAAAAAAAAAATGAATATTAATAACTGTTTTGTACATTGAATATGTTAATACCAGAATGTCTAAAAGAACCTCGTCGCAATTACTTGCTTCGCAACATAAACGCACGTACCAAACATTCAAAACCGACAGTAATTATTGATTTTCGTTTATTTTCAAAAAAAAAATTGTCATCTTATAAATGAGAAGCGCACTACTAGATAGTTATAGAAAATCAGATTTAATTATTAGAATTAAATCGGAGCCGTAAAATACTCGGCACGAAGTGCTTCATTAATGTATCATTTTCCTGACTATGTATGTAAATTACTATTAATATGATTTCCAAAGTATATAAATTGAAGAAATGAGTAAAACTAAAGAAAACAACATTAAAAATAAACAAAAGGTGACCTGTAATAATTTTTTTCATTTGTTTCTTAACCCTTTCGCTGCGTACGACGCACACGTTGCGTCCTGTATGTTGTTGAACCATTGCGCACGCCGCAACAGTTGCGTCCAGTATTCTATATTGTTTCAACCGGCATCGTTTCGTCAGTTTTGTAAAGAGAACACTGTGCGTTGGTCAGCATTGTCAGACGACTACAGAAAAGTGATTTATGGGGTTAGTTTACAGTTTTTTTTTTTGCGTCATGGAGTCAACGACCAGGTCTATTTACAACTCAAAAGGGCTAAAATAATGGCTATTACATAAATAAAAGATAAAACATCAAGCAAATAAACATGAATTGTCTAACAATATGTTGATTTCAGAATTCAAGAGGCTGGACGTATAGGTGCGTCGTTAGCACTGCCGAACAAAAGATGTCCACAATGCTGCCGACGCAGTGTAGGCGTTAAAAAAAAATACTGAAAAATAAGAGTAGACTTCTACATACACACAATATTAACAAATTGAGAAAAAAAAACTAGAATTGCACCAAAACTCATTACCGCATTACGGCTGCGACGCGTGAATTTATACGCAGCGAACGTGTTAATAATTTTAAATTTTTTCGTTATAAAATTAATAATTCATGTTTTATTTATGTTTAAAACAATACAATATAGACTTACATCATAGAAAAGTTTATAAAATAAGCAAAAAAGATGACGCTATTTTCAACAGGTTCCCAAAAAATCAAGTTTGTGAATTGTTTCTAGAATTATTAAGTTTTCAAAAAATCTGTACAAAATTTGTCTAAATATTTTTTCTCAACCCATCATAATAAATAAAATATGGGATATTTTCGAAATTAGAGAAAATAAAATTTTGGTCTATAGCTCAAAAACAAATGAAGATAGAAAATGCTTGTGATGACTATCAAAGTTTTCTCGAAAAGTTGATCTAGTAATGTGTAAACGGTTTTACTCTATCGTTAATATTACCAGAGATACTTTACAAAACATCGAAAATGAGACACCTGTACAATGTTTAATATTTAGCTTGATATATAAATGATTTAACAACAAATATATAGTAAAGTAAATAATAACATACAAATGTTAGATTTCTGTTTAACCAATTCAAATAATGAAACATATGTATCAGCCGTTGCTAAAATTTATGTTACAGCGCTAACTAAAATTTCAATGCACCAAAGCCACATTGACACAGAGAATAAATCTAAAATTTAAAGTCGGTTTATCATGTATCATGCAACACAACATATGTGAATTATGCAATATTCTATCACATTCAAATTATTTCAATGCATGCACTACCTCATACATAATTTACAGACATGCACCCCTACAGAACTGAACGGCTTCAAATCCAAATAAGAGTATATCCTCTAGCTTAGATCTTAGAAACCTCATTCACTACCTTACAATACTTTTAGTTTAGAAAGATTTGAATAAGATAAAAAAGAAGTATTTATGAATGCAGGTATTGGTACATCAAGCAGATTTTTTTTTTGTAAACTAAGTGTCTACTGAACAAATAGTTTTTGTACGTATTCTATTCTGCATTCAAGAGATGTCCAACGTAGCATATTAATATGAACATTAATAGGCCTTATACGCAGGCTGAAATTTAAATGGAGTAACAGTAAATGGGCCATAATGTTTTTGTTCCATAAATTTATGACTGTACTTACGAATTCAACATTACTGTCTTCAAAGAAAATGACTCAATTATCAACATTCTAACTTCTAAATTTATATTAGCTTGTATACTTTGTCATATACAATTCCAATAATAGGAAATTATTGTAAATAATATAATAAATTTATAGGAGTCAAATTTACAATAAAATATGATATAGAATACGGTAGTTGCCTACAACGCATTATTAAATTCAATGTAATTTACATAGTACCAATGATCATGAAGTAAGTTTGCTGGAAATTTATAAACTTTTGCAACAATCTTTGTATATAGAATTTGTACAGGTACAATACATATTATGTATATTGAAGTGACGGGAAATAATGTGTTTTCTTTCCTTCATTCGTTTCGTTATAAATATATATATGTATTTTGTATGTTCGTATAGCAATAGCATAAGGAAGGTTATGTCACATTCGTATGATTGGATTTTACATCTACATCACTTCATTAGAAACAAGTTAAAAAAAACACGTTTTTCTCTTAAAATTACCGTGAGGAAAAAGACAAAAAACGTGTCTTCGATATTTTTTTTTTTGTGTTCAATAAAGCTGGGTTTATGCAGCAATATCATAGTCATTGTCATAGTCGTAGTCTTAAGAATTAAAAAAATGTTTTTATAATAGAGCAAGTTTATGCAACGTCCTCATAGTCATAGTCGGTATCATGAATATAAGTATAATCATAGAATGGACCTTTTACATGAAAAGAGAGAGATAGAGAAAAAATGACATATGTTTGTTTGCGCATAGAGGACGCCAGATATATTTCAAACAAAATTTGAAATGGCGGAAATAAGGATGTAACTATATTAAATAAATTCACACAAAGCGTTTGTGATGATAAATATTTCAAGACGAGAGGACGGGTAAATGGGAATCAGAAACGTGGTTATATGTTCTAAAGACGCGAAATAAACACCACATAAATGACAGATAAATGCGTAGTTGCCAGTTTGTTATTAAGAAAGTTACAAACAAGAATAAAACTATTGTTATTATTTTTAAATAAATTGTTTTGTATTTATTAACACTTTCGCTGCGTACGACGCAAAAAAAAAGAATATTAATAACTGTTTTGTACATTGAATATGTTAATTCCAGAATGTCTAAAGGAACCTCGTCGCAATTACTTGCTTCGCAACAGAAACGCACGTACCAAACATTCAAAACTGACAGTAATTATTGATTTTCGTTTATTTTCAAAAAAAAATTTGTCATCTTAGAAATGAGAGAAGCGCACTACTAGAAAATCAGATTTAATTATTAGAATTAAATCGGAGCCGTAAAATACTCGGCACGAAGTGCTTCATTAATGTATCATTTTCCTGACTATGTATGTAAATTACTATTAATATGATTTCCAAAGTATATAAATTGAAAAAATGAGTAAAACTAAAGAAAATAACATTAAAAATATACAAAAGGTGATCTGTAATATTTTTTTTCATTTGTTTCTTAACCCTTTCGCTGCGTACGACGCACACGTTGCGTCCTGTATGTTGTTGAACCATTGCGCACGCCGCAACAGTTGCGTCCAGTACTCTATATTGTTTCAACCGGCATCGTTTCGTCAGTTTTGTAAAGAGAACACTGTGCGTTGGTCAGCATTGTCAGACGACTACAGAAAAATGATTTGTGGGGTTAGTTTACAGTTTTTTTTTTTGCGTCATGGAGACAACGACCAGGTCTATTTACAACTCAAAAGGGCTAAAATAATGGCTATTACATAAATAAAAGATAAAACATCAAGCAAATAAACATGAATTGTCTAACAATATGTTGATTTCAGAATTCAAGAGGCTGAACGTATAGGTGCGTCGTTGGCACTGCCGAACAAATTGAGAAAAAAAACTAGAATTGCACCAAAACTCATTACCGCATTACGGCTGCGACGCGTGAATTTATACGCAGCGAACGTGTTAATAACTTCTTTACAATCAAAGTCAAAATAATTTCAGTTTTTGTGTTGTTTAAATATTTTTTTTTTATCAAAAATAAATGCTTGTCCTTTTAATCATTTTACTTGACAACATGGTGCCTACTCATCTCTAGTTCATAAAAATTTCACTACGTGGTGTATTGAAAAATTACGTCACGGTGCAATAAAAATGTAAAAGGTCCATTGGATTAATTTTAAGACTATAATCTGCGCATAGCGCATGCCTGTGAACTGTCATTTGTCACAATCAAAATGCATAAACTCCATTTTAATTGTGATGTTATTTATTATGAACAAACTAGCAATAACTATTTTTTCTCTATAACTTATTATACATATATTCGGCAAATATAGTTTAAGTAAAAATAATTGAGGTTAGAAAGTAGCATATTAATAGTCACAGCAAGAATGCTGCATACACAGTCACCTATCTTATAGCTGTATTACACTTCACAATAAATTGTACAATTTTGCGACCTTCAATTTATTGGCAAGTGTAATACAGCAAAATTGTACAATTTCTTTTGAAAATAAATTGCACAATAAATTGTGAAAATTAGAACGTGTTCTATTTTTCCACATTTTTTTGGTTACTTCACCAGTGCCAACTGAATAATATTTGACATATTGAACTATTTCTATTTGACTATTTCGATGTTTGACTACGCGTCACACAACGGGCGTAGAAGGAAAATCGAAAATTTAAAACAAGTAATATTTGCCTTGATGCAAACACGGAACAAAGCACGAACTGTAAACACATACAACAAAAGGTTAACCTCAAAACGAAGTGGTTGGTAGCCCTGCTCCCAACAACAATAAATTGGCAGAAACTTGTGACGTGTATAATGCTCATATTTTCAAAATAAATTGTGCGATTTATTGTACAATAAATTGTGCAATTTATTGTTGTGTAATACGGGCATTAAGACTGTTCTTATGGTTAAAACTTAAGACTATGATTATAATAGTAACTATGTTATTGCTGCATAAACCCGGCTTAAGAATATCATTTTTTTAAATAAACTACCCCATTAGTTTTTACAAGAACTTTTTGTTTTTAACTTTGGAAAGGGGAACACACGCATCGTCCTAGTGTTCATACATCGCCTGTTCATTTCTTGTTTCGTTCAAATCTTGACCATGAAGTTGACGCAGATGAACTTCGCGCGCTAACAATTTAAAAAGTACACCCCGGAGTATAAATTGAACATAAATATTATTTATTGAAACGGAATAGGTTAGGTTGGTTAGGTTATAGTATAGACCCGTTTAGTGATGACGTAGGCCAGGTTACCAAACAAGAAAATGGCTGCCGCCTTGGTAACCGTTGTTGTTATTTAAAATTGACCGCGAAAATAGTGGTGGAAGATTATGCCTTTAAAAGGCATAGAACATACAAAGAAAGGCAATTGTTATTAATACTTGTTACGTCTTGTAAATTGAACCGTGCATACTTTAAGGTTTTATTTTAAATATGTTTCACCATGGTGATGTGTTTCGCAGAAAACTACAATCATTATAGTGAATATGAAACTATTAATCCACAAAACTTGTCCCCAACGTCGACTAATTTTCAATACCCTCTATTTAAATAAGTTGAAATGTATTATAAAGAAAGTAGTCAGTAAGTTTGTACAAAATATGTACTAGTATACATTGTTAATAGTAAATTAAAGTTTTATTTTTTTCCATGAATATACATTATGTATTTTAAGAAATATGGAATAAATTTCTCATGATAAAATTATTTCCATATACTTTGGTTTACGAAAGATGACTATTCAAGGTCATTTGTTCGAAGAACTAATTCACAATACTGTTTACAGTAGTAACTTAGCAACATTTCATGTTAGAAAGAGAAAGGTTATTGGACGTATGTCTATGTAATTTATGTTGTGTGACAGATTTACGTAAATGGTGACATTACTTTCTAACATATTCTAAATAATAATGACGTATGTCGTAGAGTTACAGATATCTAATTATCTACTACACTGCCCTCTGTCCTAATGTTTACCCAGTGACGTTGACATTTAAATCAAATTATTATTCCATAGTTTTGTCAAGTCTCAGTCTTTGTGTTTTGCAAAAACATAGGTGAAGAGCATAAATCTTTGAGAAAGACATTATTTAAAAAGAAACAATTTTCAAATAAATTACACTTATATTTTTCAGTTAATAGGAATCTATAAATATTTTATGTTGCACGTCTATGTATACAAAATGCAGTGAAGTTATCTGTTATACAGTAAAATTATTTAAAGATGTCCGATCAAGGTTATTTGTATCATGAACGAATTAACAAATTGGCATACATTTATCTCTTTCCTTTGCAAAGGATATAAGCGTGTGCGATAAGGATGGGTGTAACACGCTTGTCTTTCAAAAATTAATATTGTTTCGACTAAGTTAGGACATGCCACTTTAAAACGATGCTCGTTGTTTATAATACTTTCGCTGTAACGTAAGCTTATATATTAATTCAGATACATTACCTTGATTCATAGCCGTACGAAGAATGTTATTTTCTGTCAGTATCACTGACACTGACATTGTGTCAGTATCTTATTTTTCACATATTTGGTTTTACATATGCTAATAAACTTACCAGTTGAATTATTTTTGAATTTTGAATGCTTTTATTGTAACATATTTTTATAATAATAAAATAACAGTAATATCTTATGTACCCTCACAAAAAACTATACAAACGACACTACTGAATTTGTCATAATGGGCGGAGCAAAAATCTGAATTCATACAATTCGTAGATAACCTTGATCGGACATCTTTCAAAAATTTTACTGTAGTTTGGTTCACGAAAGATGACAATTCAAGGCTATTTGTTCGAAGAAAAAATATAACAACATTTTATATAGCGGTAGTATAGCAACATTATGTATTAGAAAGAGATAGATTATTTGACGTATGTCTACGTGATTTATGCTATATGACAGATATACGCTCCATATTCACATTGCTCTCTAACACACTACAAGTAATAGGAACGTATGTCGATGAGTTGCTGGTATGCAATTATCTATTGAACTACGTTAAAGCAAATCCAGTGGCGGAGTTTGTTTTTTGAATTTGACGCACGATTTGACGTTTAATCAAAATCAACGAATAAGTTTCTAATTTTGTTCCGCGATTTTATTGAACATAATCATGGGAGAGAAAGGAAAAACTTTGCGAAGGCAAGCTATTCAATTTGTGCATAATGAACACGAATATTTTCAACGGGAAACAGAAAATAATGGACCATTATTAGATCTTCATCAGGTGCAGCAGGTAATATGTGAATATATTTTTTTAATTTCTTTGAAAATTGAAATTGCTAGACAAAAAAGGTTTCATGATTAATAAATAAAATTTAGCAAGTATTATATTTTAGCGTACAGCAGATGCGCTACTGAAACCACAGTAAACAGGGTATTAAAACGTGTTAATATCGAAAAAGAAGAACAATTAACTTCTTCTGGAAAAAAACGACCCAGAAAATCAAATGCAACAGCTGATCTTGATACTTTTAACACCGTTTCAATTAGAAGAATAATAAATGAAATGTATGCTAACAGTAAGTAGTTTATTACTTATTTTCAAAATATGTATTTATATCATTGTTTTCAGTATTTTTGTAACTATACATAGGTGTTGTATCTTAATGTTCATTATTATATAAATAATTATCAAGAAATAAAATTTAAAAGTTTCGAATAATTCAAAATGAATTCATATTTCCCGCCACTTTCTCGGCTGTCAAATTTAGTTCTCTGACTTTTTCATAGGTGGCACTAAAACTTGTTATCACGGTTTATAGGGGAGGTACCCAATCTTCTACTATATATTTTCCTTAATCTATGGTGAGGTCTATTGGATTGATAGAATTTTTATATTTACATCTGCGGCAACTTTATGGTCAAGATTTGAACATTAGGAAACTAAAGAAAACAAGAAATGCACAGGGCGATCTATGAACATTACGACGCTGCATACCTAGCCCTTTAGAAATATCAGTTTGAAACTTTACCTGTGAATATGTAATTTGAATAGAAAAATGAAAAAAGTACGTCATAAGGTCGCAACACACTGAGCAGTAAGTAATCAATTCCTAATTTCAAAGACGTTATAAAATAACTATATTAGGTGTGTACGTGTTATACTATTGAAATGTTTTTTTTTTTCAATGAATCACCAAAAATTGAGCATTTTTTAAACACATATCAGTACATTACAAACAATAAATCCTTAACTTAAAGGCATAAATGCTACAGCAAGTAATGTTAACAGCAGATGAAGAAAAGCTGAAAGCATGCCAACAACTTACCAACGCTCTCCTCAAACTTAGCGATAGACGGCAAGCCTGTCGCCGTCACCACCAAAACAAAATAGATTATTGAAATACACCATAACAGTGTTCGGTTAACCAAAGAATTATGTAAGAGAAACACATTACGAGTACCAGTGTCGGTTAACCAAATCCAAATTTTAAGCAAAATATATACATAAATCTTTATTCAAGATTAGTAACAAAATAAAATGTGTTTAACAAAGTAAATACAGTGTTTAAAAGAAATCCTAACTTGGAGCAGGCTATGAACAATGAAACGTATGTCAATTTAAAAGTATTTAATTAAGTGTCAAATTGACACGGGATATTGTCCAAAATGTTATCAAAGAAATTAAAGCTTTTATTCTTGAATCTTATTGGCAATACAGTATAATGTATCCTTCTTTATTATCTTTTTTCCTTGAAATTGTATTTCAAGATCAATTTTGATAATTTAACCTTTGAATTAGATAATGATCAGACATACGTTTCTCTGTTCATAGCCTACTCTGAGTTGGGTTTTTTTTAACACAGTATATTACACGAAAATATTTCTTCATACATACCTATTTTGATTTTTAACCGATTATGTACCACAAGACAACGATAAATTTATATTTAAATTTAGTCAGTCCGATAGCCAATTCTACCACAATAATGACAAATTAGGCAAATGCAAAATTTAAAAATAAAGTTGTATTATATCGAAGGCAAAAATTTATTTATAGAAAAGAACAAGCATAAAGACATAAGTATAAAAAAAATCTTACCTTCATCCTCTTCGTTTCTGTCGCTTGTCCAATCTAAGCTCCGGGCTATGGCCATCTTCCATCGCGAATATCTCATATCTCGTTCTAAAAGTGGAAAAATCAAATAAACCAGTGAAAAAATGGTACAAGTATATTTACTTAATTTTTTCTAACAAAAAAATAGATAAATTTAGAATGTCCAGAATTATATAAATTTTTCAATTACAATTTAGCTGTACTCGTTGTTTTCTAAGCTGCTAAATTTGTCATTTATAGTTAATTTAATATAAAAGTACTAGAACGTATGAATCATTTTAAATTTATCTTATAATTTTTTTAATATAAATATTTTACAATGTCCTTCGAAAGGTTTACAAATAAGTTTTAAAATGCTTATAAATCATGGAAAACAAGTAAACAACCATAATCGCTAAAGTTATGTTCAAATAAAAAACGTATGTTTAAAATATGGATTTTTTTCTAGAAGTCATTTTGGAAAATTATGAAACAGATAACAAATTTCTTTTGCAAATAAAATTTAGTTTAAAAAAATACGTACTGTCTTCGCTAATAGCTGGTAGGAATGTATCACTCGGTACTTCAACAATTGAATCCAAATCCCACACTTCAATACCTTTAGCATTTCCAGCGGCCATTGCAGCACCAAGAGCTGTTGTTTCTGCCATTAAGGGTCTAACTGTTAAATATAAATTTAACCATTACATTCATTCTAAAAACACAATAAAATATTATTTACCTACTGGTATACCACAGAGATCAGCTTGCAATTGCATTAATAAATTATTTGCAGTCATACCACCATCAACTAACAATTTGGTTAAAGGATAACCGCAGTCTAAAGTCATTGCTTCTAAAATATCACGGATTTGATAACAGACTGATTCGAGGGTAGCTCGGAC
The DNA here is from genome assembly GCA_951394225.1 of Harpalus rufipes. NCBI lineage: Eukaryota > Metazoa > Arthropoda > Insecta > Coleoptera > Carabidae > Harpalus > Harpalus rufipes. The sequence goes on along the minus strand of OX596275.1, from coordinate 22,943,652 downwards.
TAGATGGCCGGGTTTGGTTTCTTCAGTCAGGCCGCAAACAACACTAAAAAAATCGTCACGAATTTTAGTCTTTCTGGATGATATTGTTAAATAATTCATAAAATAAATAAACAAAAATTATTTAAAAACGTTTTTATTAAAATGCACTAAAAGGAATAAAATATTTTTTCTTAGGTTTCGGTAAATAAGAGTGTAGTATACAGTAATATAAGTACATATTTATACAGGCTGTTCGGATTTCGAAGGCCACCATTGGGACCTCGGAAAAGTATGATATGACCGGTTAATTGGGATGAAATATATCTCGAAAATTTATCGATCAAAAAATTATTTGCGTACGCCGATGGATGGATAATAGAAATATCTACCTTTTTTAATTGAAACATTTTTCTAGATTATCAATTCTGCTCTTCGTCATTATCTAGTAGCCTGTAAGAATTTTTGGCAAAACAAAAGCAAATCGAAGATAACCTTCAAAACCCGAATACCTGTATCACAAAATGATATACCAGATGTGTACTTGAAAACCGAACATAGTCCGTTAACATGGGAAAATCGTTTTTCGCAGACTGTTGATCCCCGTTTCAATTGACAAAAATGGTTTTGGTATTAATAGAAAGATAAAAAAAATCTGTATCAAATGACAAATAGATAAAAATTATGTCATATTTTAGTCCCATAAATTAATTATTAAATTTATTTAATTTCTTATAAATAACGATAAGCATGACGTTTAACCAAGACAAATGTTTTCCATTTTATCTGCGAAAAACGATTTTCTCGTGTTAAATACTATGTTCGGTTTTTGAGTTTTCATCCTGTATTTACGCCCACATATTTATTTACCAACGCAAAAACCTTTAGAAAACTTTTTTTTATTTATTTATTAAAATTTAATTAAAGTCCGTTTATAAAAAGATTTTTATTTATTTCTTTTATTCTTTTGAAAGAGCAAAAAACGCTTGATTTTTTTACATACCTTCTTGCATCTTTGCGCCAATATGGGGCGTATAATCCGGAAAATGCAGGCACAAAATAAACTTCCCCAGAGGATTCAACGGATTCAGCCATCTCCATTGAATCGTTCACATTTTTAATTATTTGTAAATTGTCTCGTAGCCATTCCACTGCGGCACCTAAATCAAATATACAATGGAGTTGGACAGTATTTTTATGCTAAGTATTTAAATAGTTATTTATGATATTAGTATTATATTATATTAGTATTATTTTATTTCATGAGAAGGAAGTTTGGAACACGAAGCGTTGTATACCATACACTATTTTTTCATTTAAATTTGTATTGGCAAGTATTGCTAAGCGATATGACATCTGGTGGCAAAATAATGAACTACAGGTTGACTTGGTATTAAAAGTATAATATTAAAAAATTGTTAAATATTATACGTATTTGTGTATCTAAATTGACATATATATTGTAATATGAGTAACAAATATTGCTGCTTACTTGAGTGCACATTGTCCCGTTAGAAAGGCAATAAATTATGTTGTCAAGAATTCCCGCGTAAACGAAAAGTTCGTATTTACATTAAAAATATGCTTGACAAGATGAAAAAAGATAATAATGCAGTGTGTGGATCAGAAAATTATAAATTAATATATCCGTCTTGTATACTTTGAAGATTTATTCATTATATTTCAAAGAAAACGTTGTTACAAAACGAGGTTAGTTTTATAAATGTTCACAAAAATATCATGTAAGTTATCTTCACTTCCACGAATACATCCTATTACTAATGTTCACAAATGAATACGAAATATAATCATGAAATTTTGCTATTTTAATTATTTCTTTGAAGATATCATCTAAAACAGAAGTGGTTATACAATTTAAGTTAAAATTTTATAAAAATGTACTGGGAATTTACATTATTTTACCCTGAATGGATAATATAAAACCTACTATAAAATAATATAAAAAGAAAATTAAATATAATACAGTACTATGCGAAATACACAATTCTATAAGTTATGTGTTTGCCCATTTGACAGTTGGTTAACCTCATTTCTCATTCAACCTGTAGTTCAAAACTTGCCACCCCAGCGCTGCGATCTTAAAAATACATGTCAATTTCTAATTTTTTTTTTTTTATTGATGTAGACCTTTGTTTTTTTTTAACAATTGGTCTTAATATTTTTTTTGACAATGTCAAAAATGTTGATTTATTGTTCCATTTGTCATTACCAAGATAACTAATTCATTTTTAACACTAGTGTTAAAAGTAACAATCAACTCTCACTCTTTAACACTGGTGTCATAAAATGACATTTTTAACCCTGAAAACAAACATTAAAAAGCCTACTATTAAACTTTTAATAGATTTGTATTTATTTTTAAATATTTTTATACTCGTACTTCGGTTGAAAGTTTACTTGAGTAGAGCTCCAAGCAACCTTGAGTAATGCTTGAGATAATGCTTCATGGTTTTTTTTTAAATTTTAAGTAGACTTGATCATTATATGAAAAACTGTCAAACTGTCATTTCCATCACATAATACATTTAAGGTAAATAATGAATCGTGAAGATAATCTAGAATAAATAATAACGAAGAAAGAGGGTTGTTCTAAGAAGATATATCCGTGTTATGACTCATGTATCTGTAACCTGTGACATACATAGATGTCAAATATACGATTTGACAAAAAAATATTACAATTTACAAATATGCCAACATCATTATTACAAATTCTCTAAATTCCAATCTTGAAGACCGAGAATATACGCAGATTCGACTATGAAACATATAATGTGTTTGAGGTCGAAACAGACCGGAGTAATGCATGGCGAAGTAAAACTCAAGTACGAGATTGAGCATCGACTATGGATACGGCATTAGAGTGCGGTATTTAATTTAACAGTATTTAAATACAAAAGTATTTAATTATTGAAAAAAAATGATATTTTTGTCTTCCGCAGAAATACACAGATAAATGTAAATTATTTATATAATACGTATAAAGTATAATATTGCTATTTTTCGATTATTTTTTTACAATCTAAAAACAATATTTAAATACTTTCCACGATTAAATGAAATTTTAAGCATGTACTTCTAAAAAAATACAGGATCTATGATTTATATTTAAATCACTCTTTTTACAAAATATTCAATTACTTATATGAAACATTTTGCCCAGTTCTGTACATATACACAATATGTTTTATGTAAATACCTGCAATTGCTACGGAACCTTCCAACGCGTAAATTGGTGGCTTATCTTTTCCTAGTTGATAACCGACTGTGGTTAATAAACCATGTGTTGACTGAACTATCTGAAACGATTAACATTGCACATAATGATAATGTAAAATGAAACCAACTACGTATTTTTTTACCGCAGTTCCAGTGTTATATAACAAAAAGCACCCAGTTCCATAAGTACTTTTCGCTTGGCCCATTTCAAAACACATTTGCCCTACTAGTGCTGATTGTTGATCTCCTAAACACTAAAATCAAAAACTAAAATCTATCTTAATCATTTTATCTCTTCCTCACCCCTGAAATTGGAATTCCCTTTAACGCAGTTTGAGATAAATATCCATAAATTTCGGAAGAACTTCTAATTTCTGGTAAAATTTTCATTGGAATGTCGAAAAATTTGCACAACTCAGGATCCCATTTCAAAGTGTCTATGTTCATCAACATTGTTCTTGATGCATTTGTAACATCGGTTACATGTAAGCCACCGTTTACACCACCAGTTAAATTCTGAAATGTAAATATTTACAAGAATTCCATAATATATAATAATGACGTAATTGTTTACCCAAATAAGCCATGTATCAACTGTACCAAACATGCAAGTGCCCTTTTTTATTGCTTCTTGAACTTCAGTAACATTATCTATAAGCCACCGTAATTTTAAAGCACTAAAATAAGTACTAACCGGCAGACCACATAGAGGTTTTAAGTAGTTTTTACTACGCTTTCCATATCCTAATACTTTGTCTACAGTTTGTTCTGTACGTACATCCATCCATACTAAATAATATAAATTGTTTATAAATTCAAATTGTTATTTATAATCATGGAAATACCTATTGCATTATATAATGGTTTTCCTGTCTCAGAATCCCAAACAATAGTTGTTTCTCTCTGATTTGTAATTCCTGTCGTTACTATATCATCGGGATCAATGTCTAACTTATTTAAATTATCTACGGTGCAGTTTATACACTCTATAACTGCATTTAAGATTACTATAGGGTCTTGTTCAACCCAACCTTCCTGTGGACATTTGTGAGGCATGGGAGTCTGATGATATGTTAAAACTTCTGCAGTTTTCGCTGCGAACACCTAAAATTATAATGAATCAGACAATTGCAACGAATAAGATAATAAAAAGTGAATACAAATAATATATTATTTTATACTTACTAGAAATCTGGCACTAGAAGTTCCTTCATCAATTGAACCTACTAATGGACCAAAACGCCCTTTCTTTGGTTCCATTTTACTATTGTTTTCTTACATAAACATTTTAAAATGGAATCATGTTCAATGTGTGACAGTTCTATCGTTGGTTATGAAAGACATGTAACCACGGACCAATAATCTAAAGAGAGACGTGACAGCTGTGTGTTATTTGAAAAGGTAGAAGTGGGAGAAGGAGTGGGGGCTATCGATCATTGCGACATCTAGCGCTAGTGACAAAGCTAAAAGCTGTGATGCGGGCTGCATGCTACTTCAACCATATTAAAATTAGAAATTTTAATTTCAATATTACAATTGAAATGAAATTAATTTATACTTTATTGGTTATATTATTATTTCATTTTACAAATAATGATTAAATATTTTGTAAATTAAATATTTTACACAATATTAATTGTAATTACTACAGTTGCAATATTTTAAATTATTTTTCGTCACGATTCCCTGAAGTAGAAGATTTGGATTCGCTTGGATCCGCTATTCTCGGAAGGTATTTTACTGGACACAATAGCTGTAAATGAAATAAATTCAGATGAAATTTTACGCATTCGTATTTTACATACTAAATTTATGTACAAGTATAAGACATCTATGTAGCGAAAAATAAAAATTTCACCATAATTGAGAACTTTTAGAAAAAGAAGATTTTTGTTTCTCAGTTTAACTTCTTCGCCAATTATACGAATATGACGCTATTATTTCAAATTATTTGACGAAAAGTATATCATATTTTGAATTAGTCAAAAAAATACATTTAACATAATATATAATAATAACTACATTTAACATAATAATATAATAGTTGGAGTTTTCTAATTAAGCGATTGGCGAAAAAAAATCACACAAAATGGGCTTTATAATTTAAATGAACGTCTTGCTTACCATAATCCTCATGTAATAATGTAGGAACAGCTCCACAGTTTAATTTCCTTCGCTCAGGGGTTCGAAATTTCGTAGTTTCAAAGTGTAATGCACACACTTTAGTATGACATCGAGAACCAATTGGTGTATCAATGAATTGAGGCATATTCATGTTCGTTGTCCACTGCTTCAAAAGTACATCATCTCTTGGTAAAGAGAAAAAAGCAAGCGATGAATGTTGTATATTATTGCTCCTGCAGCCAGGAATTACGCAATAAACAACTCTCATAGTCTGAAACAGGAAATTCATATTATGTTCATGCTAGATTTTACTCGTAATTATTTGAAATTTATATAATTTCTGAACTGAGGTTATTAATAACTTTTTTATATAGAAATATTAAAGTTACCGAGTTTATAATTTCTATGACAAATTAACTTATTTACAATTTTACTATATATATTGAAACTTACCTTGCAGATGTAAAACACAATAATTACGAAGTAAACAAAGCTTTTCACACAAAAGAACTTAACTGTTAGGTTAGGTTAGCGTCAATCAAAGACTACTAAGTAACAAAAATAACAACAACGAAACAAAAATAACTCAACAAACAATAAAAATAACAACAAAAAACGAAACAGTAATACACAAAATGAATTAGATAAACTGATGCTGACACTTCGAGAGCGAAAACATGAGTGATTTCAAATATTTCACATCCAACGACTTGTTGATTTTGTTTTGAACATGTACTGCCATCTTATCGGCCAATAGCCAAACTCTTTTGCGACATGTGCTGCCTCTATATGCAGTGACAAAACTTATATCCTCTCGCCCTTTACCTCACTTGGTCCATACAACTTCTGTCACAATAATTCCTATCAGCTGTCACCCCCCTGCATGTAACGACTAACGACTGGCACAGCACAGCGCAACATTTGTTATTTGCGCTCACCGCACGCGCCGATATCTTTTCTCTCTTTTACAAGCCGGGGAAAGCCAATACCACAATGTACAAATTACGAAGAGAATTATGTACACGCAAACAAAAGGAAATACCGATTCAATATAGTCAAACTAAATATATAAATAGTACATGTGAAATCGTATGAATTACATGAATAAAAACGCAATATCATAGATAAATGATTTCATTTGAAAACAATATCCTAGTTCCGCAGCATCCCGCATAGGTGGCAGATGAATCGTTTCATCTCCAGCGCAAAACACGTCCGTTTTAAATTTACCCGACTGTGCATAAAATCGATATAGTTAGTCTATCCTCTTCTACCAAACATTAGCACATATATCTCTCCTTCTTGAATGTCGGGTAATACACGAAGCGACTTACATGGGCTGTTCCAAGATATTTTTACAACTGAGTCTTGTAATGATTGCAATTTTAAAATTAAAGATACTCTACGCGCGCGATACGTGAAACGAGTGCATTATTTTCTAATCACAAATCACAAATGTTTTAAATGAACTAGTTAGTTAACAATGCATAGTGCGCAATGTGAATCTCTGCGTGTTAAAATATGACATACAGGTTTTCGTGAAGTGTTTTCATATTAAATATGTGTTGTATGTTTTATATTTATCTAATATTTGTTAAAGTGCACTTAATGTTTAGTGATTTGATATGAGAATTTGTTAAATATGTTCGTAAAATATTATTTCAACTTCTGCGGCCAAGTAATTCAAATAACATATCTCTTGGACATCTGAATTTCAATTTTTGATCTGCCATTTAATTTGGATTTATTGTAAATTAATTTTAAGTTACAATAATGTTCTTTTCCTTAAAATATTATGACAAAATTGCATTTTGTATAAATCCTTTTCAGTAGTCATTATATTAATATTGTACTACATGTAATGATATTTAATCAATATTTTGTCTAAAATCTAATGTGTGAATAGTAAATGTTTTTATTTTTTCCGTAGTAGAAGTCAATAAGTAGTAAAACTACACATATTTATCTATTTTTGATTTGCTTTGGAAAGGCTCCAAGGAACTTATATTTAGTTTTCATTTTATTATTTATTTTAAGGTTTAATTTTTTGCATTTCGACTATTTAGAGTTAGGTACATTTGGCCGGCGAGTTGACACGTGGATTAATTTTTCTTTTCCAATATTTTACCGCCAGTGCATTTATTGCTGTTGACAAGTGGTTGTGTCTAAATTTAGTGAATAATAAGGGTTAATATTTGCAGGTATTATACACAAAATAATCATTTATGAAAGTCCAAGTAAAATCCGACATGTGCGGTTACAAGACTCAAAGTGATTGCCCTACATATGTAACATTACAACGAAATTTACAATATGCTTTGTTATAAATATCAAAATATAAACATGTCATCAACCACTCTTACATCAAGTGGTTAGAAAATCAACATGGTGGCGGTAATAGAAAGTTCAATGTTTTTTATTTTTCTCCTTTTGATATATCAAATAATTGCTGAAACTCAACTACCACTTGCATCGAATACAAAAACATGTTCGAATTGCAAGCAAAATCAAAATCCACAACAACGTAACGAGCCATTAATAGGCGACAAGAAGCCTTCGAAATCTCGTCGTGACACCGTGAAAGCAAAGGAGAATGTATTTTCAGCCTTAAGAAAACAATTGAACTTGAAAAAGAAAGATGAACAGCCAATGGCAGACGCTCGTTTAGAGCACAACTATTCCGCTCCATTCTACGACAAAATGACAGATCAAATGCAGTATGGAGTAAATCTAGAACAAGATTATAATAAAAACAACAACAAAGTGAGGCAACTGTATAATATTCATTACCCGATGAGGGAAAATGGATATGTCATGCCTGCAGAAGTGGAGTGCACTTTTGAAGAGCCCTGTAACTGGAAATGGAAAACTGACATTAAAGATGGATTTACAATAACTACGTCGGATATGTATGGACCTACGGATATTGGACCGATGTATGATGCGGACAACAATACTGCAGGTCAGAAAAATATTCTATGAATTGTTAAATTAAATCTTTATTTATTTATTTTTTCATGAAATAATATACACCTGCAAAATATTCTTAGAATGCAATATAAATAACGGTCGGTTTGTTTAGGTTTTAGCTATAAATCAATGCGTCGAATTTATTACAAACAAAATGTAACATTGTTTAAATTCACGGGTAAAAATCATTGTTGTGATTTCTGAAAATAAATATTATTTTTAAAATTCTTTTTTATATATGTACCAGATGGTCTACAAAATATTTATATTTGTACACAGCAAAGGTTAATGGTCTAATAAAAACACAATTTTATTTAGTAAATACTTCTTTGCATATAAATAGCTTAGCAAAATATTTACAACAGAAAACTAGAAAATGTTTTTATTTATAAATTCATTAAGTTATGATGCAATTATATGCTAAGTCATGTATTTCTGATATGGAAACAATGCGCACATATTTTAATTTCATGTAAATATTATGTTAATTATTTATGATTTTCAATTGAAAGAAGATAGAATTTATACTCATATTTCCAACTTACATATATGTATATGAAAATGCAGTTCTACATGTACTGCACGTCTAATTTAATGTGAATTGCGTAATATAAAAATTATACGACTAGTGCCATAAAATTTTGGATATAGAAGCTAGGCATTTTTTATTTGTAATGCACAGTAACTGATGTGTTCTAAATATCATAATTTTAAATGGATACAATTTTTAACTTATTTTTATTTTGTAATTTAATATTTACATAGCACTTACTATTTTATGTATTTTCTTTAATTGCTTCCTTATACATATATTGATTGAATAATGAAATACGGCATTTAAAAAAGTGACAAGTAAAGTCAAAAATGACAATGGTAGAATATGGGGTAGATAGGTGCTACTCTGGAACGCCTGTAAACATTTTTTAATGACAAAATAGCACAACTTCCAATCTATAGCGGAAATAATAGTCCCAATTTCTGCGAAACACTCTATTAGATATTATCCATCTCATCCTTTCGCCGTCCTGTATAATCTCCGCTTGTTGCCTATGTGCCATCCTCGTCTCACTCATGGGGTTTCGTGGCGTGTGTGGCACGTCCGATGGCAGCAGGGCTGATCAATTCCTGCCATAGAGAGACCCAGCGGTTGGCATGGCAACGAGCAGGAGGACAGAACGCGGACGCGGCTGGGCGGCGACGTTGCGTGACGCCACGGAGAGAGCGTGACGCGTACCGCGTGACGCCAGATGGGGCATCTGATGACAACCAGAATGAGGAGTTGAGAGCCTATGATTGTGATTTTGATTTGGTTTGGATTCATAAAGCTAAGGTTCCTAAATGCGAAGATTGAAGAATTGATTATAAGTACAGATTTACTTTTATGTGCGAAAATAACAAAGACTTTGTGGCTACTGTACTCTCTTTATAAATCAAAAAGCATGGATTCTAAACCCCAACAAATTATTAATAAAAATCTGATGTAACTAATACCTCAACAGCGCGAATCTGTATGTCTAAAGATAATTTCAGAAGAGTTAAAGATAATAAATAAATGAATATTATTATTATAATTATGAGTCTAAGGGTAATATAAGTAATGGCTTACAATGTAAAGATTATTCAACATGTAAATATTACACGTTGACAAGGACATAGTTAGCTGAGCGAAGGCGACAGATTAGTGGGCGCTGGACATCTCGGAGATAAAATAATAGTTGTGTAAACTTGTGTTAAGTTGGGTTATGTTAAAGTTTTTTTTTTTAGAAAAAGCAGAGCATTACTTTTAACTATTTGTCTTGTTCATTCCAATGCCTACTAAGCGTGCAAATTTTTAAAGTTTCTAAGCGTGCAAATTATTTAAGTTTCTGTCGCCCAAATGACCATCGCCCACTTGATTATCGCCCAGTCGTCGCGATCGTCGTTGACAAGTTGAGTAATCCTAATTTCTCTTTACCCTTAAATTTTACGGTTGCGTGTAAAATTTATTAGTGACGGTGAAGGTGGTGTTCTCGTTCATTTCATTTTAAGATTAGGGGTAATTTTTTATATTAACGTTTATCAAAAATAAAACTACTTTCAGTTTAATTTAACTAAACCACTATTAACAGTATTATATATTTTTTAAATAGTAGCTGTATATCAGTATATTATGTATACTTACATATTTATTTTAACTTTATACATATTTATATTCGAAAATAAAACAATAATTGCTTAAACTGTTAACAAATACTCTAAATCTCAGTCAAACATCATCAGTGCCGTAACTAACGGGCCAGCAGGGCCCGCGTTGGGGGATCTTGAGGGTCCCCAAAGACCAAAGATGAAGCTATTTAAATGTATCATAATTTTGTTAATTAATATTAGTTTATTTATTTTTTAATTTTTCTTCTCGTTACAATGTTACTTTAAATAATTATAATCGTAAACTATTATAATTTGTCTTCTACTGGACGACTAGATATAATACAATGTACAGGGTGTTTCAAAATTGTACAACGAAACTTAATATTTAAATAAAGGACGTAAAAATAAGTGGACAAGTTCATGTAATTAAATTCTTACAGCTGCTTCATTTTAGAGATATTTACATTTAAGTGTTAAAGGAAGTTACCAACTGTATTTTTTTATTTTTACAAGAATTTTTTTAAAAATAAATTATTCATAAATCTCAAAACTTTATTTTAAAAAATGATAAATTACATACCATTTTACAAAATTTATTCGAAATGCTTTAGTTCTTGTGCGACATTGTTCCGTTGTTATTGATGCACATGCGTTATAATTTTTCTTCGAAATGAAAATACATCATTTATTGGCGCTTCATAAACTTTTTGTTTTGACACTCTATAGAAAAAAGTCCAGGGGTGTTAAATCAGGGAAGTGCACTGCGCTGGCTACGATACAGGTCCATAAAACGTGGAGAACATTCATTACCTCTACATAATATGATAGAAGAGGCTCTAGGATATGTGAAAATGCCTATTTGCCTTTTCATCACAGACGCAAATATTTTATTTTATTATAATTGAGTAGAAAATATGAAAAAAGTATTTGTCAAATATCATTTTATTAAATAAACCGGTGAAATTTATTAATATTTTATTGTTAAAATTAGAAATTCTTGTAAGAAGTAACGTCTTTATTACAATCAAATACAAATATTTTTAAAACGAAGCACCTGTGAGCATTTGCTTACATGAACATGTCCACTTATTTTTAGGTCCTTTATTTAAATTAAGTTTGGCGTTTAATTTTGAAACTCTCTGTACAATTAAATTGTACATAGTCGTAATCGTAAAATTATTACAATGTGCTTTCTACCAGATATTGCAATATATACAGAAAAATGAAGATTGAGTTTATTAACTTTATTTGTACATTTTGTTCTTTGTCTTTAATAAATAAGTATAAATTCTATAGTTCAGTTCAGTTACATACGGTATACGGTGAACCGTGAATATTTATTTCGGATTCCAAAAACGCTATAAATAAAGACGGGCCCCAAAAATCAGTTGCGGGAGGGCCCCCGAACTCTTAATATGCCATTGAACAGCATTTATTATTTATTCAACACCGACGTTTCCTGAAGAAAATGCAAGTGTACATCGAAACGTCGGTGATGTAAGAATAAATGCTGTTTGACTGAGATTTCGAGTAATTGTTAACACCTTATTCACACTACAGTCGAGAATTTTCCCACATAATTGTTTAATTTTAACTTTATTTGCACCAGATACATTTTCTTCAAATATGACAAATTATTAATCAGTCAATGTAAATACTATATAAGTGCGTTTTAAATAAGAAAAGAGCAGATGCAGCTTAAGAGCCCATGATTTTACATGTATAATTTAAAAACGTGAAACCAAACTTTGTCAATTAAAAAAAAAATCTGATGTGCCCAACACAGTACCTCCCGCCATTTACCTATGTATATAATTTTTATATTTATAAATTTATCCACACAATACATAGAAAAAGTATTAAAGCAAACTTGTAGAAAATGGAATAATCTTTAATTTTTATAATAACAAATTGAGAAAATATACATTTAAATGTATTTTTTGAAGAAAAACTATCTTGAGCTTCAAGTAAACTGCCATTTCCGGTTATCCGATTGCCACCAAAATCTAATGAGTTCTTTCCATATTAGAATAAGGTAGAATACATGGTTTCGAAACTTTCTGAATTATAGTATTTGAGTTAGAGCGTAAAGAGGATCCACACACACACACACACACATACATACACACACACACACACACACACACACACACACACACACACACACACACACACACACACACACAGAGACATCGTGAAAATGTTAAAAATGGATTCTAGAGACCTTATAACGTGGTCATTTACCAAAATCTCCATATGCGATTTTTTACCAAGGGTAGCGGGAGGTAAAAATTATATGTAAAAATATTATTATTGTATGTATTTATTTATTTACACGCTTTTTAATACATTGCCTTGTATATAAGCGGTGAAATTATACGAAATTATTTGAGGATGAGACAGTTTTTCCTTTAACTGTTTACATTATTACACTTTTTATCGTGGCCGTGTGCCCGAGTGTCTGATTGCGAATCTGGGGACCCGGGTTCGATCCCGACTGACGCCAAATTATTTTTTTTTTTAATTTATACAATTTAAAGATTAGTTCAGGTAATATTTACACGTATGTTTAGTTAAGTGAATCATACATACAGATAGTATATACTATCTATACATATGAACCCGGGACCTTTAGGTCATGAAACGATTACGTTACCGCTTACCGCTACACTGTAATAAAAGCAATTTTATACTATTCTACCGATGTTACCAATTGTAATAAATCTCAATGCCAATGACCAATTCTAATAATATAAACTTTTAATACTCTAATAAGTCCGAGCGGTTTTGACTTACTATATTCCGAGCGGTAAGTTTCTCCAGAAGCTTTGAGTTCAAAAATAAAATTAATTAAAGGAGTTTTAAAAGTTTAACAAAATATATTTACAACGATAAAGTTAAATATGAATGTAAATACGAAATAAAATTATAACTATAAAACATAAATTAATAGATATTAAATTTTGAATAGCCAAATACAAAAGCAATTTGCAACAGCATATTATAATGACAAATTACAGTGAGTTCAATCGAAAAAATCATAAAAATTTCAAAAAAATTACATACCTTAACTTGGTTTAATTATCTAGGGAACAACAACTATTTGGTTAAATGATATTACAAGAAATTCATAATATTTCAAATTTTAGCCTCCACACATCTTTCCTGAACTACGAACTAACATTCTTTCATTTATGCTGATTTAGCATAATGGTTCGTCTCTCCTCTCGTAAAACTAAAGCAAAACTAATACCAATACAATTTGTTTTACAATTTAACATACATATGAAATATACATATTTTATCCTTATTACGAATATTAGAAGTAATCTTTGCAATCATAAAAACGCTACCTCGGTCGGTGTATGTATAAATGTACAAGACATGGTTAAGTATCACTTATTTCTGTAGATTTTATTTGACAACTGAATGCTGACTGTTGATTTGGATTATGTGTGCATTATGACCAAACAGAGAGCAAAATTTATTTCCATATCTAAACCAATGCTATTTTCTTATCTAAAACCGAGCCTGAAAGACTGATATATCGATGGTTTATTTTATAGCTTAGCCCCCACACGTGTTAAGTGCTAACTGAAACATTTTTTAGGAAATAAATTTGAACATTTGGTAATTCATTAATTTTTTATTTATTTTTATTTAGCTATTTATTTATTTCACACCACACAACAAACTACAGGAAAGGTCCTATTTACAGTTTGTGAAGTACAATTACATTAATCACATATTACATTAATCAGGTAGTAAGAAGTACATTTCTGAGGATAGAAATATTACAGTTAAAGAAATCAATTTGTGAATGAATGTTGAGACCATACAAATATATAATTCGATACAACGGTGATAACATATAGCAAAAATTGCAGTTAAGTAATACATTAATAAACCTAATTTTGGAACACCAATATTAATAACTTGTAAAATTTGTGGTAACTAGATAATAAAATTTAGTAATTTATAAAAAATAACATATTCAAATAAATTCTACGCTGCTGTAGTGTACAAACTTGGAAACTTTAAATTAATATCTCATACGACATGAAGTTTGGGTATACATCGAAACATTTGAAATACATGTGTGTGTGTGTGTTCGTATGTGCGTGTGTGTGTGTGTGTGTGTGTATGTGTGTATGTGTGTGTGTGTATGTGACCGTTTTTTCCTGCACGATATCTCCAATACTAGAATTCCAAAAATTACAATTCTTGCGTATTCCTCTTCCTTACAACCATATGCAGACTTGATTAGATTTTGGTTATAATTGGTCAACCGGAAGTACCCTCATTTGAAGATTTTAACAGTTTTTCTTGAAAAACTCAGTTAAATGTTATTATAACTTAAAGAATATATTATTGTCTATACGATTTGATTGCATTTTATATTTCATATTTAACAGATATAGGATTAAAGAATAATAAAGATAAAAAAATTCATATAAATTTCATAATTCAGCCAGCTATGCTAACTTAACCATGGAAACTGCTAATTCAAATTGACAGATGTCAGTATCAATAAAATGTAAATCAATGACAGAATAAGGGAAGTAACTCTAGTGTTAGAAGTTTCTGGATATAAGAAAGACGATTACATTGGTTTGAACATGTCATGAGAAGCGATGAATATATTAATAGAAGGTGGAAGAAACATAGGAAGACCAAATATAAGATGAAAAGATTGTATTGCAGAAGACTTGAGAGAAAAAGAACTGAATGAGAAAGACACGCAAAACAAAAATGAGTGGAAGAAGAAAATAAAAAATAGCGACCCCCTAACGAATGGGAAAAACTAAAGAAGAAGAAGTAGATGTCAGTGTCAACTGCAATTTGCATAGTTTGTTTATGAAATAACTTTACTGGAAATATAGCATCTTTTGCAAAAAAAAAAATATGTATAGGGCGCGTGCCTTTGGCAAGCAGATATGGGAACCCGTATCAAAATGACAGCAATTAATTATGTCCATAACTGACAAGTGTCATAATTTTTCATTCAAAATTTCATGATTTTCTTATTTCATGTGGTTTGTTTGTTATCAGGAGAATGGAATTCAGTTGCCGAGAAAGGGAATCATAAAATACCAAAAAATTAGAATCTTTTAGAAGAAAATTTATGTATGGAATTTGTACATAATACACAGGATTGACGGAAGATATTGTGCTGGCCACAACAGATTTTTTGTATATGACATAATCACACATTATGCAATATTAAAATATAATTTATTAGCATCACATCATTTTATAAGCTGGAGGATATCTAATTGAAGTTTTGTACAATTTATTTCTGAATTAATCGTAAAGTAAATTTTAAGATCATCGGCGTGTAACAAAGGTTTACAAAAATTTAGCATAGCCTGAAAATAATTTATGAAAATTAGAAACAATAGTGGCCTTAAATTGGAATCTTGAGGTACGCCCGATGTGATACAAAAGTATCAGATGTTGAAGAATCAAGTTGTACATACTGAGTTCTTTTAAATAAATAAGATTTTAATAAATTTATTGTATTTGAGGAAAAGCCATGTAGGTTAAATTTTTTAACAAAATTTAATGGTCAACTTTGTCAAAGGCCTTGGCGAAATCTGTATATAACACATCAACTTGCTTATTAAAGACAGAGGAGACATCGTGTGTAAAAGAAAATAAATTAGTAGTAGTACATCTACCAGACTAAAAACCATGCTGAGAAATACTAATTGCTTTTTCGATATGTACATACATATTTTCTTGTACAAAATGAATTCAAATATTTTGGCTAATATTCTGTAAAAATTAATATGGTCAACTTTGTCAAAGGCCTTGGCGAAATCTTTATATAACACACCAACTTACCTATCAATGGCCGAGGAGACATCATATGTGTAAAAGAAAATAAATTAGTAGTAGTAGTAGATCTACCAGACTAAAAACCATGCTAAGAAATAAATAGATACTAATTGCTTTTTCCATATGCACATATATATTTTCTTGTACAAAATGAATTCAAATATTTTGACTAATACCTACTGTTAAAATTAATATGGGCTGTAACTGTTAATCTACATTGCATCATCTTTAAAAAAAAAAACTGGAACAATTCTTGCAATATTTATTTTTTATTTTTACGTATTTGTATCAATTGCTCTAGAAAAAATAAATAAAAAGAGGTGTAATTACAATATCCTTGCATCATAAAAAATAAAGGCAGGTATTTTGTCCCAACCAATTGTTGGTTTATTCTTTAGGGTATTGACAGCTTCGCTGATAACATCCTAAGAACAAATAAAATTAAAAAGGTCACAATTAGTTACGAAGTTTAGATCATCTAAGTAACTTTGGTCATTATCATCAGATGTTTGAGAAAAATAGACAGATTTAGAGTACATAGCAAAAGCTTTACATATATAATTATTATGGTAAGTTTCATTCTCATGATACATAGTAATTGGGAACCTAGAGTGTCTTCCTTTTTTATGAAGGACCAACATTTTTTGGGGTTGTTACTAATATTATTTTCAAGATTATGTGTATATTTCTGATAGGCAGTTTAAGAAAGTCTTTTAATTTCACTACATAATGATTTATATTGATAAATTTATGCATGATCACTTAGATTTTTTACAATGAATTTATGTAGTGTACTTTTAATTTTGATTTTGACTGTAATACATTTAGTAAACTAATTAGGAAACTTACTTTTATAACAATTTTTCTCTGCTATTGCATCAAAAATTTGATATAAAATTTCATAGAATTTGTCCAGGTAAATATTGACATCACTATAATGGCTTAAAAAGTCCTACTTTACACAGTTTAGTAAGTTATACATTTTCAAGTAGTCGCCCTTTTTCAAATTATATTCAGAGTTTACTTTTACTTTTACTTGCATATTCCTATTTTTAATAAATGACATATAACATTGAAAATTAATATCTAATGCTGGATGATATTTATCTCAACTAGTAAAGAATTGATATCATGTGTAACAGAAATATTATCTAGCTAGATCAAGATTACAAAAAAATTAAGTTAAGACGTTATATGTAATATTGGAAGTTAGTACAATATAGAAGATGATTTAAAAGCAATTAAACTGTATATTGAAGAAATAAATTTGAAAGAATTTGTCTATATTTTATAATAAAAATTGAAACTTGTTTACATAGAGAATAACCTCATGTTGCAAGTCTACTTGATTCCCTCTAATTTTTACTGTAATCGGGTAGGCTTGCTACAAATTAAATCAGGTATATTATCATATTTATTCTGAATATTATTTATTTGATTTAAATTAAACGAACTTATAAAATTAATAGTACACAATATTCTCTGGCCAATTATATAGAAAGAAACGAAAGTTTCCGTGTCACTAAATGTATTAATATTAAAATCTTCTGGAAATAGTAGTACCTTTGAATCATCGTCATCAAAGGATTCAAAAGCATTGAAATAGTCCTCATACAATGACACAGGTGAATTTGGAGGTAAATAAACAGTTGACACAAACAAATTTCGGAAACCAACCTTTAGTTTAACAAAAAGTGCGTCTACACCCAATGAGACCGGACACACTGCACTAAACACTAAACTAACACACTGTTTAACTGCAATGATTACACCACCGCTTTTTGATTTTCTAGTACTGATTGAGTCTCTCTCCTTTCTAAAAACAACGTACTGCGAATCAAATAGTTTCAAACTAGCAATAGAATCATCCAACCATACGTTGCAGTTAATAATATGTCATTTATTTGCCGAGACATTAATGAAAAATCTGTTGTGGCCAGCACAATACCTCTCGCCACTTCCGTTATTGGTTACATAAGTATAGGGCGCGAGCAGTCATGTGACATTGTTGGCCTTGACAACCAGATATGGGGGTTCTGTCAAAATTACAGTTAGTAATTATTTACATAAATGTCAAATGTAATTTTTCACGTGGTTAATTTGTCACCAGGAATATGGAATTTACTTGTCGAGGAAAATAAACCACATGGAATTGGAATATCAATGAAATTTTGGATGAAAAATTGACATTTGACATATATGTACATAATTACCAGCTGTCATTCTAACTAGGGCCCCCATATTTGCTTGTCAAGTCCAACAAAGTCACATGACTGCTCGCGCCCTATAAATTTCTCATGTCTTTTCTTTGTTTAGATTATTTTTATAATTTAAAATTTATTTTTTGAGGAAATTTTCTCCTATACTTCTAAATACTCGAATTTCTTCCAATTTCTTGACGGGATTTTAGATGAGTATATGTATATAGCTATAATTTTAAATTTTTAATTATTATTGTTATACAACAAGAAATAGTAAACTTACCAATATCTCAGAAAAAATCTTCAATAATGTCAGTTAAACTTCTTCATTTAACGTAAAAGCATATTTTGACGTTTTACTACTACGTTGCCAAAAAGGAATAGGTATCTAAGATTTATTTTCAGCTAAAATCTATATAAAACCATATTCGTACTATGGCAAATTCTGAATCGGTTCTTATCCACTGTCATGTGTTTAGTTAAAATAGACTAAGGTTAAGTTTTAGAATTGAGCTGCCAATACCGCCCAAACAGGTTTATGAACTACTGTTGGTTTTTGACAATGACATTTTTCTGTCATTTACAAACATCTGATGGATACTGTAGAGTTGTTTAGGCTCTGAAATTTATTACAACAAATTATTTTATATTATTATATACTATATATCCAAACCTATGGGAGATATAATAAAATTTTAAAATGTAAAGAATGTAAAATGTAGAATTTTACGTTCTTTAATGCTAATAATAAAGAAATTCAAAAAAATAATGGTTAACCTGCAGGAGAACTACTTCACCTCCGATTTGCATGAAAATTTGTGAAAAGATTCCTCTCAGCGAGCAGAATATGGGAAAAATACTAACAATTGGCGGTCGGAATGATTTAACCTCAAAATCGTTTTTTTTTTGTTTTTATCCTTATTTATTACGTATTCATTCAATGTAGCGTGTGTTTGTTTTTGCCAAATTGAGTTCTTGCGTTAGGTAAGGTTATTGTCTATATTTTTTATAACATCACAACAAATAAGTAACGTAACCACTCGGCTTTTGCCAAATTGAGTTCTTTGCGTTAGGTATCGTTATTGTCTATATTTTTTTATAAAATCACATAAAAAGTGAATAACGCAACCACTCACTTTTGCCAAATTGAGTTCTTGCGTTAGGTAAGGTTATTGTCCACATTTTTTTTTATAAAATCACAACAAATAAGTACCGTAACCACTCGGCTTTTGCCAAATTGAGTTCTTTGTGTTAGGTATCGTTATTGTCTATATTTTTTTATAAAATCACATAAAAAGTGAATAACGCAACCACTCACTTTTGCCAAATTGAGTTCTTGCGTTAGGTAAGGTTATTGTCTACATTTTTTTTTATAAAATCACAACAAATAAGTACCGTAACCACTCGGCTTTTGCCAAATTGAGTTTTTTGCGTTAGGTATCGTTATTGTCTATATTTTTTTATAAAATCACATAAAAAGTGAATAACGCAGCCACTCGGCTTTTGCCAAATTGAGTTCTTTGTGTTATATATCGTTATTGTCTACATTTTTTTTTTAAATCACATAAAAAGTGAATAACGCAACCACTCACTTTTGCGCGCGCGTGATAAATTTCATGGATATGTAATAAATACGCATAAAAACAAAAACAAAAACGATTTTAAGGTTAAATCATTCCGACCGCCAATTGTTAATATTTTTCCCATATTTTGCACGCTGAGAGGAATCTTTTCACAAATTTTCATGGAAATCGGAGGTAAAGTAGTTCTGCTGCAGGTTTACCAAAATAATATTTAGAATTTTTTTTTAAGATACTACTACTTTCGGTTTTCCAATTGGTACCAAAACCTATATTCAACTCTTCCCATTAATGTTAGATTGAGGAATCCGTAGTCAAAAAGGTCTTTAGTCTTATAGAATTTGTGAAATCGTGTCTCCAACAACCTCACACACACACACACACACACACATCCACACACACACACACACACACACACACACACACACACAGACATCATTGTAAAAATGTTAAAATCGGATTCTATGGACCTTAAATCGTGTTTATTCAATCAAATCTGGATATGCGATTTTTAGCATGAATCCAATACCTCTCTTAGCGAAAGGTGAAAATGTAGCACACTTTGTCCGGAGACCTCTAACATTTTGATAATATATACAAATGCTTTTATGTTTTACACTTATCTTATGCTGATTCTGGTCCGAGATATTCATATTTACGTGCTGGGTTTGGGTTGGCGTCGCGAAAAAAAAACGATTGATGGCGACACCTTGCGGCCAATTCTCTGGATTTGAGAAGGCAGAAAGATCAAGGAATGGAACTCTAATCTTAAATGATACATATTTGTCCCGCGAACGCAATTTTTCAAACATATTTCTCATTCACATTAGGTTTAATAGATGTAAATGTTTTAAAACTATCTCATCAGTAGTCTCTTTACGCACACGCCACACATGTAACCATGCTTTCTATTCTGTTCATACGGTAACCATACTTTGTCTATATTACCATTTTTATCAGAAGCGGAAAATATAGCCTTTCCCAAAATGATATTATTACGTTTAATTACTGGCTTATTATTCCAAGTATCTGACGCAACTTTTAAGAACCGCTGGAATTATTATCATTTGGTTTAACTTTTATGTTTTTTTAAATAAGTTTGGTTTTTTGAGTTTGCCTGTACTTTGTCAGCATGTGATTTATCATTAGAACTTGTATTTACGCGCGATTCCTCATCAACTTGAGGTTTTTTTAAAAGAGAATCAGATAAATCCTTGACCGTATTCATATCTTTAGATGAATTTGTTTCAAGTTTACTTACTTTATGATTTAAGAATCTTATTGTAACATCTTGATTACGAATGATATCATTCAGATTATTAGCTCGAGAGTTGACAAACCATCTTTTTTAAGAAATAACAAAAACAAAAATATTCTTTATTCATAATCATTATAGTAATATGTCGATTCCTAACCTTTTATAGGTTGAGAAATACATCATTCCTAACTGTAATGACAATCTCTTGGGTTGGAAATAACAGATTTCACTTCCACCCCACGGGTTACAACATTATCATGCACCCCTATAATAAAGTAGGCTAAATAAATTTTAATGGAGCTGTCAAAAATATTAATAAAATTAAAGGTTATAACTCACTGATTTATTTTGAAAATTATTGATTTAAAAAGAGGATGATTGTGAATAAAATAGTATACATACTTCGGTGGGAGTTTCATCACAGCCTCGCGCTGTATCTCATCTCGAGACTTCGCCTCGGTAATACACATAAGCCCTCGGCTGTAATGAAACATATCCCACCTCAGATGTAATATACTATTTGCATCGAATTATCACATGTATTACATACAACATATCCAGCACATTCATTTTTATTGCACTGCACATGAATTAAATTATCACATTGTCTCGTGGCCATGTGGCTGAGTGACTGGTCGCGAATTTGGGGACCCGGGTTCGATCCTGACCGACGCCAAAAATTACATCGACTTTTAATGGCACAAAATTGACCCCTGTGGTGCACTCTCCACGCCAGCTATGAGTGCCCGCGAGGTGACGCCTGGTAAGCGCCCACACGGTACAAATATTCCATCATTACCGATATCTGTATACAAAGCAGATTGGCACACCCAGCAATGGGTAATATGCCGTGATGAAATTATATATACAGTAAAATTTTTGAAAGATGTCCCATCAAGGTAATCTACGAATTGTATGAATTCAGTAGTGTCGTTTGCTTAATTTTTATGAGGGTACATAAGATACTACTGTTATTTTATTATTATAAAAACATATGTTACAATAAAAGCATTCAAAAATAAATCAACTGGTAAATTTATTAGCAAATGTAAAACTAAATATGTGAAAAATAAGATACTGACATATGTCAGTGTCAGTGATGCTGACAGAAAATAACGTTATTTGTACGGCTATGAATCAAGGTAATGTATCTGAATTAATATATAAGCTTACGTTATAGCGAAAGTATTATCAACAACAAGCATCGTTTTGAAGTGGAATGTCCTAACTTAGTCGAAACAATATGAATTTTTGAAAGACAAACGTGTTGTATCCATTCTTATCGCACACGCTTATAGAAGGAGAGATAAATGTATGCCAATTTGTTAATTCGTTCATGGTACAAATAACCTTGATCGGACATCTTTAAATAACTTTACTGTATAATTTTACTGTATATATATATATATATATATATATATATATATATATATATATATATATATATATATATATATATATATATATATATATACATTGTACCCAATCAGAGATTGGTATTAAATCATTACAAATAGCACAAATACTTTCTTCACTATAGACTTCAGACATGGTAATGGAGCTACCGTCAACACGTCCGTACCGCTCAACATTTATAAACATCGATTTTGTAATATTTTACTTCGGTATATACTCGAAATGAATTCAACATTTGTTGTTTTAAAAATAACAAAACTTACAAATACAAAAAGAACAAGTTTGTAAATAATAAATTCAAATTAATTTCAACGTATTTAAATTTTAAAGTAAATACAACATGTTTCCATTTCTAAATTGACTTCTTCGAACTCTTTGATAGAGTCTCATTTTCAAACTTGACCACAATAAAGTACTCTTCAAAACTATCTTCGATGCATTTACTCAATTTATTCAAAATCTCAGAGTATTGAGTTTTTACTTTTTATTTATGCAGGTGATTTAGTGAATTGACTCTTTATGTATAGGTATTCTTCACACAGTGAATATATGTGAAAAAAAAACAGGTTTCATCGATTATCGATATAGTGGTACATCGATACGTAGATATATCAATCAATACATCCATAATCAAATCTTGATATCAAATAGTCCTAAATGAAAGGCGTCGCGTGGCACAGTACAGAAAATAATTAAAATTTATAATAAATAATAATAAATTAATTTTATTGAAATATAAATCAACGGCGAGGTACAGCCTAAGGCTGCTCTTCCACCTAACCAAACAAATACAAATAAGTATATAAAGCCAATAGACACGTTACAAAAAGTAAACAAGTACAGATCATGAAAAGTTATAAAAATACATTAATATAGCAGTAAATAGTTAACAATGAAATAAATAGGAACAGAAATTAAGTAGTTAATAAAGCTCGTACATTTCTTTTGAAGCTATTTAAAGAAAGCACCTTCAGATAATCAGGAACACTGTTATATGTATAGAGTAGGGGCCATATATGAAAACTCACCTTTAAATTTTGACCTGAATGTTGGCACAATATGCAAACCCTTTATTCTAAGAGAATAATTATATTTTTTAATTACTAATTTGTCAAATAAATAGGAAGGAGTACCTGTCAATTTAATTTTATGTATTAAGCATAAATAAATATATTTCAAAGGGTTTTCAACAGAGGGCATCTTAAAAATATTTAGATACGTGATCGTGTTTACGCTTACGCACACCGTGTACCAAACGCAGACAAGAATTATTCAATAAAGTTAGTCTGTTTGTTTGTGTGAGGTTCGGAATATAAGTCCAGGCGCAGTAGTCAAACATTGGAAAAATGAGCGAATTTACAAGTTTAAATTTTACCGACGAATTTAGTTCATTTCTAAAATGTCGTAATTTCAATCTTGCTGCACACAATTTTACAATAAAATGAAATTTAAGTCTTTGTCAATGTGGTCCCAAAATTTTGACCTTATCTGTACGAACTAAAATAGAACCATCAGGTATGCTACCACAATCATTAATGGTTAGTATTTATTTTGAGGCCATTACTCTTTACCCAGGATACAAAATCACTTAATACTTTGTTAACAATAGCGGAATGTTCATTTATTTGCGACTCTTCTAGAGTTGCAAGAACCTGGGTATCATTCGCATAAGAGAGAACTGACCAAAAATTAAATATGTTTGGCATGTCAGCAACAAATATTAAAAAGAACAAAGGTCCCAAAATTGATCCCTGTGGTACATCACATTGAAGAGGAAAATTTTATGAAAATTGTGTTCCTTGTTTTGTACTCATGTTAATGTAAAATGATCTGTTTTCAAAATAGCTCCTACACGACGATACTGCGCTTTCATAGAAGTTGTAATAACTAAATTTTGAAAGAAGTAAACTGATAGATCATATCGAATGCTTTTGAGAAATCTATTTGTATGAGTAATGACGGTTTCGATTTATCTAGATTATTTAAAATAGTATCAACAATATTCAGCATACAAGTATTTGTATAGTAAATCTAAATCAGACTGATTGGCAGGTATAATTTCATTCTCAAAAGCATATTCCATGATCTGATCGCAGCATATTCTTTCAAGCACTTTCGACAAGGTGGGTACAATACTTATTGGCCTCAAATCATCAAAAGTCACGCAATCTTGTTTTACTATTGGCGTAATTGCGGCTATCTTCCACACCTCAGCCACAACACTATCTATTATACATTTATTTACGATATACGTAATGTAATCATTTACTATTGGTACTATAAGTAAAATCATTTTTACTGAAATTTCATCTATCCCAGTTGCACCAGTTTTAATGTTGAGAATGACTTCTCTAAGTTTATCGCTACTTATACATTTAAAATGAAAAGGTTCATCATGTACGCCTGCATATTTATTCTGCGAAAAGAAGTACTTATATAGTACAAGGATTTGCATTTGCAGTGCATACTTTCTCTAGCAAATACTGTCCATAATTATTCGAGTTTTAAGTTAGCCCATAATTCACTCGTATTATTCAAATTATTATTAATTGCAAACTCAAAGAAAGCTTGTTTTCTCTCCATATTGCACTTGTTGTGTGATTACGTAATTGTTTATAATATTCATATTTTGCGGGAGTTTTATATTTCTTATACTGAGCAAGCGCCTTATCACTTTTAGCCTGCATTATTTTAATAACATTTGTGAACCATGGACTATATATCTTACAATATCTCGTTGACTTAATAAGTGCGTGAATGTCAAATAATTTTATAATGTTCTCATTTAAAAAGCGTACTTTTTCGTCTATATTGTTTATTTACATAATATTACTCCAAGGTACATTATTTCAGAATCAAATCTGCTAAAATCTCTATATGTTACCAGATTATTGCTTGGAGGCTGCTTAGTAATTTTGAATTTACAATACACACATCTATGATCTGAAAAATTGTTACATTCAATAATACCAGAGAAATCACAGACGGATCTATCTGAATAGATCCGTCTGTGATTATATTATTATAATATCTAATAGAGACTTAGATGCAGGGCGAGTGTAATTAATAATTAATTGCTGCATGCCGTAAGCAGTAAATATGTATCTTACATAATCTGATTTGGCATCATTCAATATTAAATTAACATTTATATCACCTGCATACATCATGAAATCACACTCGATAAGAAAATCAACAGATATGGTATCCAAAATACTAAGTTCTTTAATAAAATCAGGTTGTAAATTACTCCACAAATAATTTTACTGTGGTGAGTAGTGATTCGAATCCATAAATGTTCAACATATATGTTACTAGACAGCAACACCTCCGCCACGTTTATTGGATCTGTGCACTGATTAGGTCGTAACCATCACTATAAAATAAGTGGGGGGGGGGTGTCAATTATCCATGTCTCGGTAAGAGCCAGTATATAATTTTTTTTCACAAAGTACAAAATCTTTAAAAGTAGAGAACAAGAGTTCAATGACTGCATATTAATATGTCCAAAAGTAAAGTTCGAATCGACAAGACTGCTATTAAAACAGACATATGGGACAAGATTGTACGGATTTAAATAAATAATAAATAAACAATCAATAGTCCGAAACGCAATGAATCCATTAATATTTCAATAAAACCTCTTCTCGGCATATTGAGCTGATTCGATTCTAGTATTTTCACTCTTCCTGGCAAAGATATTACAGTTCTTACTCCAGACATACTTGTAACCTTTGTCGCGAAGGTGTTCACGCGTTTTCTTAAGTAGATCTTTATAATAATATGTCAAGTGTTCACTGAAGTATAGTTTAGATTCACTGTGCGTAGGATAATAAACTTTAGAAGTTATGTTATTTCTTTTAGTGGCAGCAAGAATTTTATCTTTTAAAATTCGCGATTTGAACAATATAACTGCAATGCAAACGAACTTTGTATATGTACTTACGTTTTCGCCTCTATTATCTTTATCCTTGCACAGGTATTATATTTGCTATTGCAGATATTATATTATTTATATATAAGTATGTATATTACAATACTGGATTAATTAGAGCCGAAAATAATTTACACATATGTAGGGCTTCGAACCGGAACTGAACCGAAAATCGAAAACCGGAAAAAAACCTTATTTTTGTCGGAATGAAAACCGGAGCAACCGAAAAAAAATATCGGTTTATTTCGGTTCGGTACATGTTCAAACACGCGCGTTACACAAACTTACTCTTCAATTCATTTGTCGTTGTTTCTTCATTTGCGGGGTCTCGGAGCGTACAATCCATGACACGAAATAAAAACGGTTTGAGGAATTTGAATTTATCAGAATTTCTAAAGCGGAACTACGATTAGAAATATTTTATTATGACGCAATACATGAACGCATGTACCATTTTGTCGATCAGTATCATGTAGTATTTAACTGCAATAAACCAGTGGCATGAACACTATTTCACAGTGATGTTATTTCGATACTATATTTGGCCGAATGTTTCCTATTTCTCTTGTAAACGTATAGGGGATTAGGAGAACACAGTATGTGGGGTATTCTCCATTCCGCACCAACTTTCTTTGCTGTAACGAACTTTGGTCGCAACTCGAAAGAGAATTTAGTTTGATTTTAATATTTAATTAATATTTATTAAACCGTTATTTTTGCCGAAAAAAAAACAAAACGAAAAAAATAATGGCTTAAAGCTTTGCATACATGCACTTCCATTCATATTTGACATATTTTTAAGTTTTCTTGAACAAAGTACCATTTATTAGTAAAAGTGTTTAGTTAAAAAAAAGTTTGCAGAGACTTATTTTTTGTTAAAAATTCGCTTTCCCTAATTTAAACGCGCGTGACATTCACAATTTTCTTCTGATATATTACGAATACAAACGAGTACATATTGGAACTCAGAATTCTTATAGCTTCAATTTTTCATAAGTCCGAAAACGACGACAGCCGAACATGCTTCGTTTTCTAACGAATAAACTTTTGAAATCCGCATTACTCGACCAAAATTTTGTGACATGACTATTGTTGAACGTGATATGAAAAACTTAAATTAAAAGAACAGCATTATCAATTACGTGATAAGAATTCGTATATCGTACCTTCATATAAAAAAATAAATCTAAAAATGCATTTTCTTACCTTGCACCCAAATTGTATAACAATCTTCCTGATGAATTAAAATCTCTGTCTTTACACTCTTTCAAAGCTCATGTTAAAAATTTGTTCTGTTTAAATTAATTAATCTTTTTCAATAATTTATTATAGTGTAAGCAAACTAATCCTATTTATCTGCTTTTTTGGCATATTGTGCTATACTTTCATGCTATGTACTTATGTTGACTTTTTTTTCTATTTTATTGTAATTAATATGTACTGGTTGGGTGGAAGAACAGCCTTTGGCTGAACCCCGCCGTTGACTCTGGTCAATAAAGTTATTATTATATTTAAAATTGTTCTATGAAATAAATAACAAATATTTTTTTAAATTGTATAAATATGGATCAGAAAACCGATCCGCTACACTGGCGATCTGCGATTCTTAATATAACATCCTAAGAACCGTAGCTTTAAATAGGATGAAAAAGGGGCTGGAATTTAATGTTGGGCAAAAATTAGTTCTGTTGGACCCTGTAACCCTAATATAGGGAACACACGTATCGTTCTAAAATTCATACATCGCCCCGTTAATTTCATGTTTTGTTCAGATTCCTAACGTTCAAATCTTGACCATGAAGTTGGCGCAGATGAACTTCCCGCGTTCACAATTTGAAAAGTACACTCCGGACTACAATATTATTTATTGAATCGGAATACGTAGTTATTGTTAGTATTTTTTATTTAAAATTGATACTGTGAATTATGAGCGCGCAAAATGCATCTGCGCTAACTTCATGGGCAAGATTTCAACGTTGGGAAACTAAACAAAACAAGAAATGAACAGGGCGATGTGTAAACATTATGACGCTGCATACCTAGCCCTAGTATAAATATTTTAGTACTATATTTGAATATATGACAGATTGCTAGATAAATTTCTTTTAAGAAACAAGAGAGACATCCATTCTCCTAATGTTAAACCTATCTTTCTACTGCATATGCATTTTTTCCCAGTGTAAATCGAACTTTGACCGATGTGCGTAATACTTGTGACAATTCTTGGTCGTGCAGCGTCGGAGCTATGAGATTTCGGGATTACGATGTGCTGCCATACGAACGAACCCTATTTGTGTTTTCGGTTATATTCGGAAGTTTTCGCTAAGGTAAGGGGGACGTAATGGAATAAAGTAAGCTATTCAAAGCTGTGACATCTATGTGCTCATTCTAGTACTAGAATTGCATTTCGTATTGGTATTTCTTTAGATAAATTTCATATATATATATATATATATATATATATATATATATATATATATATATATATATATATATATATATATATATATATACAGGGTGTTAATAAAAAAACTTTACACACTTTAGCAGGTGATAGTAGAGATGAAAACAAGAAAAAAATTCTAATACACTTAGGTCCAATACTCATTGGTTTTTAGAAAATTTATGTATGGAATTTGTACATAATACACAGGATTGACGGAAGGTATTGTGCTGGCCACATCAGATTTAACAACTAAGAACTCTAGGTGTTTACGATCAAGTGCGTGAGTCTCTTCGACGACGGCTGCAACTTTGTTTACAATTGATCGTAAACACCTAGAGTCCTTAGTTGTTAAATCTGATGTGGCCAGCACAATACCTTCCGTCAATCCTGTGTATTATGTACAAATTCCATACATACATTTTCTAAAAACCAATGAGTATTGGACCTAAGTGTATTAGAATTTTTTTCTTGTTTTCATCTCTACTATCACCTGCTAAAGTGTGTAAAGTTTTTTATTAACACCCTGTATATATATATATATATATATATATATATATATATATATATATATATATATATATATATATATATATATATATATATATATATATATGTATAGGGTGAGTCTGGGAAGACCCCTCCTTTAACTTTTTTATTATAAGTAATAGAAAAAAATGGCTCATGTAAAAGTTGTATTATTTGAAATTTTAAATATACTATTTGATGAAAAATCGTATATGAGATGAGCTTGGGGAAGGTTATAGGGGGATTGGCATTTCGTGGAACAAAGGTATGTTAGCCAATTTTGAGTTTGTCTTGCATATAGTGACAGGACACAAGGTCTGGCCGCCAAAAGACAATCTCCCGAGGACCTTCCTCAGGCTCGTCCCATAGAAGGTTTTGGGCTCTTTTATCTCGAGAAGCTTACGATAAAGGATGGGAAGCCCAAAATGAGGAGGATCTTCTACGCATAATATACGGGAAAGTCCGAGAAATGAAGTAAATGGTGTCTAAAACCTAATGCTAGGTGTCCGCAGAAAGTTGCGCCTTGTGGAAGAACACGGCCCTCTTTATTTAATTTGGTTGCTTATGAAACAGTTAATTTTTAAGTATTACAAAACTTTAAGTAAATATACCTATTTTTAGAAAAAAAAAAATGTTGAAATTTGTGCCAAATCTTATGGGACATACGTTTTATTTTATATAAATTGCGTCTTTCATAAAAACAATTGAATAAATTAGTGACCTATTATTATTATTATTATTATTATTATTATTATTATTATTATAGGTAATATATTATTTATTACTACTATTACTTTATTAAATTATTAATCTCTCGTAGAAGAAACCTTTAAATTAATATCATTACTTATTCAATAAAGTAGCATGTATTAATAATTATAATATATTAAATTGTCATTAACTTAGGAAATTTGTAATTATAATATCTAGCATGTTTACAGAATGGGTCCTTTGTACAGCGTGCCCATTTTGTCTGTTTCCGTTTGAAATTTTAAGAAGAATACATTTCATAAGCCATTTGGTAAATATTAGTACTTTATCGAAAAATCACAATAGGTACAAAAGAAAAATATTTTTTTTAATACTAGCGTATTATATCAACAACTTTTCGATTGTCATTTGCGTTGCTAAATGAAGCACTAGTGCTTAAAAATGACAGTTTAATGGGTAAAAGTAATAAAAATTATGAAAAGTGTTTATTTATTATAAATATTTAAAACGCAATTACTTAAATTACTAAATTGATCATTTGATGTCGTTCTTAATACTTCTTCTTGGTTAATTTCAGTGCGGGTAGAAATTGAAGTAGATGTACTGCTGGATTCTGATTCTTTGTCAACAATTTTTATTTTTTAATTGCTGTTTCTTTTTCTCTCAAAATTCTTCTTGACATTTCTTTCTTATTTTCCAAAGAATTTTCAACGTAGCCTTCAGCAACTGAACTTGAACGCCACCCTCCATGTCGCTTGAGCACTGTAATGTCTGCTCCCTAATCAGCCAAAAATATTGCAGAACACCGCCGAAAGCAATGCCCGATATATTATTTTACATTAGAGAGGCCTAGGAACTGTGCAATTCTTTTAGGTATGCCACCTATGGTACTTATACCTACAGGAAGCGTGCAACACTTAAAATTTCTATAGGTTAGAAAAAACCGTTGATGTTCAGTATGAGTAGGTCGAAGCTGTGTGTACTTGCAAAATATTGTTAAACAGTTGATTCCATCGATAAACCCTTCAATTATCGTAAAAAATCGTGAAATATTCGTTTTAGTATTCGGAATATTAATTTTTATGAAAGTAGAATCTTCAATATCTCCTACACGATTACATGCAAAAACGTAAGTTCCTCCCGGCGACATGCCCCATAAATTCCAACAATTAACACAACCTTTGCCAATAAATAATCCTTGTCATCAGCTTCCTTCATGAAACGAACTATCTCTTGTTTAATGAATATTTTGGATTTTTTAGGCCTATATCCGCTAGCTTTTCTTTTTTAAGAATGCAATAAGATTGGTAAATTTACTTATATCCACATGCTTATTAAGGTATGTCATAGTTCGGAGCATAGAGTAATTACTCCATAAAGTGAATGGCTTATAAACGGACGAAAATTTCGAAAACTAGGCTAAAACTACCTTTTCTGTAATATGCCCAACGTTTTTCTCCGCACACCAACTGTCAAACTTTTTGTAAGTTTCTTCATACAATTTTTTTATTATTTTTCTGGAACCAGTACAGCCAATGCAGCCTCTGCTATATTTTCAATATCTGAATCAATCTCTGAGTCACACATTTTAAGCAAAATTATTACCAAAAATTCTCAAGAACAATTTATACGCCGAGCACGTTGACATTAATGTTTATTAAACTTAAACAGCATATTGAATCCCATAGCAACCAATAGATGAATCTGACGCCTGCCTAATTTAAAATTTTGAAAAATTCAAAATGTTGACATTTGAAAATAAATACTATAGTATAAAAAATCTTGTATGCAACGTTGCGAAATCGTGTTTTAAGCACTAGGCGTGTCGCGTGTTTAAAACACCTTTCTTTCGCAACTTATTACATAAATAGCTATTAAAAACCAAGTTAATTATGAAATGTAACATGAATTTTCAGGCGTGAACAGATAAAATAAGCACCCAGTATATATGACTGAAATTACATATTTCAAATTTTAATTGACACAAAAGACAAAAGCGACCTCTGTGGAGCATCTAAATAAAATCAATTAATGTTACATATTCTACTTAAATAATCGATGAAACTTGGATGTCTGTGGCATAATATGTACTCAGACAAATTCAAATACGTATGACTGACCGGTGATACCTCGACTGGTACACAGAAACTAACTAGAACTAGAAGTTAGGAATCCCGCAAATATCTCGTAGAGTTTTCTAGGCGTTCAACACATGCAGATGCAGAAAAATGGTGATAGCTATTTGTATATAAAAAGGCTTTATAACGTAATAATTATATCTTATATATTCTCGGGCTCGGGCTACGCAACGAATTGTAAATATAAAAAGAACCAAAATCAAGTAAAAAGTTCCCCCTTTATGCGAATTTTTTTCAAATTTTATAAAATGTAACTATAACTTTTAATTATACATCGCTTTTAGCATTTCTAACAGTGGGTGCAACAGCGGTTCTTTTGTATTAACATATCATTTATAAGTGAATGTGTATACTGGATGTTTCCTTTAAAACAACCAGCGCTTTTTTGGGTGAACTAAAGGTTTTAGAGAAAAATGTTATATACAAAAAATGATCAAGAATAAGGGTCTAATTTGTCAGTAATAACAAACTGAATATTCAAGCAGTGGTTCTCTAACGGTAGAACAAAATTATATATTTTTAAATGGTACTCTATATACTTTTTTAGCCAATTATATAGAGAATACGATGATTGACTGGTAGCAGCATGGAAAATTGGAAAATAATCGGACACGCAGTCTAGTGAAAATTATTTATTTTCTGGCCTACGTTTCGACTGTAACTACAGTCTTCTTCAGGGCACTAATATACATGGAGTAATTACAAACATGAAAATTACAATCATAAACAAACTACACTTATTTACACAAAATTTACAACAAAAAATTATATAAAATACTTTTTTATTCTTACAGAAATGGTCAAATATTAAAGGTAACATATCGTTGAAATCAGAAAGAAATTCTGTATCTAATGGGCTAAAAATTGTATAGGGTACATTTAAAAAAATATAATTTTGTTTTACCGTTTGAGAACCACTTGTTGAATTTTCAGTTCGTTATTACTGATGAATTAGCCCCTTATTGTTGATCATTTTTTGTATAAAACATTTTTCTCTAAACTTATTAGTTCGCCCAAAAAAGCACTGAGGAGAATACCGTTCATTTAACTTACTGAAAAATGATATACACGTAAAAGATTATGTGGCCCGAAGGTGATCTTAACAACGTTGTTTCGGGCCGATCAAGGTATTATTTGTATATACAGGCTGAGTCT
Source organism: Harpalus rufipes (assembly GCA_951394225.1). Lineage (NCBI taxonomy): Eukaryota > Metazoa > Arthropoda > Insecta > Coleoptera > Carabidae > Harpalus > Harpalus rufipes. Next base: position 22,910,010 of record OX596275.1, on the reverse strand, counting down.
GGGATGAGGCCCCACCCCCTTTAATTTTTTTTATTATAAGTAATAGAAAAAAAATAGCTCATATAAAAGTTTAATTATTTTAAATATACTATTTGATGGCAGATATAGATATTAAAGCTAGGTTCGGTCTCGTGGCCGTGTGCCTGAGTGTCTGGTCGCGAATCTAGGGGACCCGGGTTCGATCCCGACCGACGCCAAAAATTACATCGCATTTTAATGGCACAAAAATTGACCCCTGTGGCGCACTCTCCACGCCAGCAATGAGTGCCCGTGAGGTGACGCCTGGTAAGCGCCCGTACGGTACAAATATTCCATCATTACCGACATCTGTGTATGAAGCAGATTGGCACACCCAGCAATGGGTAATATGCCGTGATGAAATATTTATTTTATTTTTATTTTTTTGTTTACAAGATTCAACTATCAACTTTTATTTTTTTATATAGCAACCTATAATTTTACTAAAATATGAATTGCCATTTTTTTGTCTTTTTCAACGATGTATTAATTTATATTAATGTATTCGAAAAAAATCGAGACAAATAACATAATTGACATATATGACAAATATTTTTTATTCAAATATGTTAGGTAGCTATGTGAAAATAAATTATAAACAAATAAATAAATAAGTAAATAATAAGTAACAAACAAATGTATACTTGTTGATATTAACATTCTTACATTTTTTTGATTTTCACATTGCCACCTATAATATTGGAATAAAAATTATTGCCTATATATCTCAATTATCTTATTTTTCTCGAATTTTTTCAAATACATTAATTAAATCTAATACATAGTTTAAAAGAGAAAAAAAATGTCGGTTTATATTTTAGTAAAATAATTATAGGTTGCTATTTAAAAATTAAAGTTGTTAGTCGTATCTTGTAAACCTGACTTTATAAAAAATATCTACATCTGCCATAAAACAGGATATGTAAAATAATAAAACTTTTATATGAGCCTTTTTTACCTCTCGCTAAGAGAGGTATTGGATTCATGCTAAAAATCGCATATCCAGATTTTATTGAATAAGCACACGTTTTAAGGTCCGTACATTCCGATTTTAACATTTTTACGATGATGTCTGTGTATGTGTGGATATATGTGTGTGTGTATGTGTGTGGGATATTGGAAGGACGATAACTCAAAAACTATAAGACTTTATATTTGTTTAACTATGTATTTCCCAATCGGACATTCATGGGAAGATCTGAAAAGGTTTTGGTAACAATTGGACAACCGGAAGTAGAAGATTGTTGAAAAAAAAATCTTCTAAATATTATTTTTTGAAATTTTATCTTGGTAATATTAAAGAAAATTAAATTCTCTATGTGATACATTTAAATATTTTATTATATATTCTATAGATTTAGAGGTAAAAGAAATATAATATATAAAATAATCTGTTGTAATAAATTTTAGCCGAAAGAATGCCCTGGAAAATAGTTGAAAATTTAAATTGTTTGTAACTGACAGATAAATGTCAGTGTCAGAAATCCGGAGACATTACTGAAGACTTTTTCTGGGAAGTACATACATTATATTATTTCTTAATGTATTAATAGTTAAATATTTAATAATATAGGTATATTACACATACCCTTCAGAAATACTGTTACTCCCGACAATGAATTGGAAACATTTCGAAAAATTAGAAGAGTAGGACAAAATTTCTTCATAGAATGAATTTAAATTTAAAAAAATCTAAATATAAGGAATATATTGTAACGTTTTTATTTATATGGGTGAAGTGTAAAACACAGACAAATATTATTAACTAAAAGAATACGTTTATTAAACGATAAATAATTAAGGATTGAATATTAAAAGATAATAAAAACAACTAACACTATGATTAAATAATTATAAACACTAAGAATATTATTAAATGCTTAAACACTACGATTATTTATCTATATAATATTTATATCACTACACTTATTTATACAACTACATTTATTTATGTTAACAACTGGTAAACTGTATATTTATATCACCAAGTTCATCGCTCGTTGCTTATATATCAGAATCTCTCCCCGCTTTCTTTCGGCCGGTATTTATACAGCTTACATCATTCCAGAACTCTCTGAAGCGACAATGACCTGTATACAAAAGAAGTGGGTCACGGCGTAGTTAACCTCTAGCCGGCGCGTCGCGGGGATTTCAACATCTGGGAAATTCCGGGATTACGTCATCGCTCTAGTACATTCTTTCAGCGGCGCACGTATACTTTTCTCTCATCGTTATCTAACTCGAGTTGTCGTTTTCCATTCGAGCTGTCCATACGAATCGCCAAGGGCACGCTTCCCCGCTGTCTTTAGGCCCCGTTTCAAACTCCTTAGATGGCAATCGCAGCTACTCGTCGGAGAACTATTCATTTCTGGTTGGCTTTCCTCTTCCTCTACTTCTGGAATTTCTTCCTAGATTTCTTCTTTTATTCCTTGCTGAACACGCTCTCTTTCTCTCTCGCGTTCTCTTTCTCTTTTTTTGCTTCCGTCTTCTTTCTTCATATTCATCCTTGACATCGACGGATTCGTCCTTTACCTCTACAATTTCTGCCTACATTTTTTTTTAATTTCTTACTAGACATGCTTTCTTTCTTATTCGCGTTCTCTTTCTTTTTCGCTTCCGTCTTCTTTTGTAATCACGGAGTTTCTTTCTTCTTGCAAATACTTCGTTTATAATTCGTCGCCCTTTTTCATCTATGGCTTCGGTGTTTTCATTTCCCTCTGCATAATTATTTCGCACTCGCGATTGGTTACGTGAAACTTGTTTGGCAACTTCATGATCTGATACATATGAGATTACGTTAACCATAGTTCTTGGGCGGCATAATTGCTGTGCTTGCTGAGTATTGCTCTCTCGAACTCCGAAGATGAGTCTCTGAGTAGCTAGGTACTCCAAATCGCTCTCAGGAGCCGTAGGATGTGTGAAACGAACCAAACGAGTTACATCGGCTCCAAATTCTTGAAGGCTTTCTTCAGTCTTTCTAGAAGTCTTCTCCCATCCTTGTTACAATGTTTGTTCCAGGAATCCAGAATTCTCCAATTTCCGTTCCAACATTTTCTCCGTATTTCCAGAATTCTTCTTCAATTTCCGCTCCAACATTTGCTCCATGATTCCAGAACTCTCCTCTACTCTACCAGAATTCACCTTCAATTCCTGTTTCAATTTCTGCTCCAGAATTCCAGAGTATTCTTCAGCTTTTCTAGAACTCTCATTCAATTCACGTTCCATTGTTCTAGAATGTTCCATTAATTCTTCTTCCAATGCTCCGGAATTTTCCTCCGCTTTTCTAGAACTTTCATGCAATATCCGATCCAAACTTCTAGAACTTTCTTTCCATATTTGTTTCAATCTTTTACAATGTTCTTCTAATTTTTATGTCAATTCTCTTTTTAATGTTCGAGAATTTTCTGTCATTTCCTGTTTTAATTCTTCTTTTATTTTACCAAATTCGGATAGGTCAAATAAGTAATCTTCAGCATTTTCACCAGCAGCGGTTAATGCTTCCCGCAGACGAGATTGTAGAACGCTTTTCAGTCCTGTCGTATCTAATTCCCGTTCTTCCAGTTCTCTCTTGAGATCACTTACTTTTAATTCAACTAATTTTAACTGTTTAGTCGCCATTTTATTTATTTTTATTTATTTACACTCCACAATTTATTAACAACCCCACACCTGACACCAATTGTAACGTTTTTATTTATATGGGTGAAGTGTAAAACACAGACAAATATTATTAACTAAAAGAATACGTTTATTAAACGATAAGTAATTAAGGATTAAATATTAAAAGATAATAAAAACAACTAACACTATGATTAAATAATTATAAACACTAAGAATATTATTAAATGCTTAAACACTACGATTATTTATCTATATAATATTTATATCACTACACTTATTTATATAACTACATTTATTTATGTTAACAACTGGTAAACTGTATATTTATATCACCAAGTTCATCGCTCGTTGCTTATATATATCAGACTCTCTCTCCGCTTTCTTTCGGCCGGTATTTATACAGCTTACATCATTCCAGAACTCTCTGAAGCGACAATGACCTGTATACAAAAGAAGTGGGACACGGCGTAGTTAACCTCTAGCCGGCGCGTCGCGGGGATTTCAACATCTGGGAAATTCCGGGATTACGTCATCGCTCTAGTACATTCTTTCAGCGGCGCACGTATACTTTTCTCTCCGGGGCGCACGTCACTATATATAAGTAGAATTTTTGGTGTAGAGTGTAGGTATACAAGAAATGTTAAATACATTAGGGCGTGAGCACTCATGTGACTTTGTTGGCCTTGACAAGCAGATATGGGGGCCCATGTTAGAATGATAGCTAGTAATTATGTATATAGATGTCAAATATAATTTCTCATTCTAAATTTAGTGATTTTCCAATTCCATGTGGTATATTTTCCTCGACAAGTAAATTCCACCCTCGTGATGACAAATTAACTACGTGATTTTAGAAAATCTTGAAATTTTTAATGAAAAATTCTGACATTTGACATCTATGTACATAATTTACTAATTATCATTCTGAAACGGGCCCCCACATCTGCTTGTCAAGGCCAACAATGTAACATGACTGTTCGCACCCTATACTTATGTAACCAAAAAAAGGAAGTGGCGAGAGGTACTGTGCTGGCCACAACAGATTTTTTACTATTACTTATAATAAAAAAAGTTAAGGGGGGGCGTCTTCCCAGACTCACCCTGTATATGTAAATATATATACAAGTCCAACCCCAAATGTATTCGTACCCTTTGAAAAAAATATATTAACAGCAAGAAGAAAGAAATTTTTAGATTACGATAGTTAAGACTATATTTGGGCAATTTTTTATTTTATGTATTAATAAAGTGTGTTGGATTTAAATCTAATGACCGCTAGCATGAACAAGTGATTAAGGGTGATTAGCGAGCATTTGACTAGCATTGTTTTATCCCTGTCAAACGTTTATTTATTATTTTAGAGAAAAATACTTCAAATAAAAGATGTGTGCTATTAATTTTTCTATAACTTTTATTTGAAATATTTTTCTCTAAAATAATAAATAAACGATTAACAAGGATTAAACAATGCTAATCAAATGCTCGCTAATCACCTTTAATCACTGTTCATCCTAGCGACCAATGTTATTACCTAAATTTATCATTTTAACAATAATCTATGGGCAAATATATGACAACAGACACGTGCTAATTTGTTTAGTTCCAACAGTAAATAATACAATATTTATGTTAGTATTATTTATAAAACTGAAGGTAAAGAAAACTGACAATATATTTAATTAATTACTATATTAAATTTTATTTTTTTAGTAAAATTATTTGCAAAGTGATATTTATTTATTAAAGTACCACCTAGAATTACGAGGGTGGTTTGAAAAGCTGCTCCAGTTTGTTGATCCCTTCCAAATAATAAGATTGGTCTAACTCTGCAAAATAGGCTTTCGTTTCTGCAATCACCTCCTCGTTTGAATAAAATCTTCTTCCCGCCAACCATTTCTTCATATTGGGGAACAAGTAGTAGTCCGAAGGAGCAAAATCTGGAGAATAGGGAGAATGTGGAACGATTTGGAAATTTAATTCCATCAATTTTGCGGCTACAATCGCAGAAGAGTGAGCTGGTGCGTTGTCGTGATGGAAAAGGACTTTTTTGTGGACCAATCGTGGATGTTTTTCTTGCAGCTCGGTGTTCAAACGGTCCAATAACGATGAATAGTATGCACTTGTTATAGTTTTACCCATTTCCATTATTATATCATGGATTTTATCAATTATTTCTGGAGTAGTGACCGCGATAGGGCGTCCAGGATGTTCAGCGTCACTTGTGCTCATATGCCCACTCCGAAAATTTTGAAACCACTTACAAACTGTTCTAATCGAAGGTGCAGATTCATCATAATGTTTATCAAGCTTCTCCTTAGTCTTCTGAGGCGAATTGCCTTTCATAAAATAATGTTTGGTCAACACACGAAATTATTTTTCTTCTATTTTTTGAAAATCACTCGACTTTCTCAATTTAAACGAACGTCAAATCAGGGCCGGATCTAGAACAAAAGTTGGGGTGGGCAAGATCTAAAAATTCGCCTCCTCCCCCTCCACACCATATTATACTGGTGTTCATTTTAATTTCTATTTCACAAGGCAAATGTAAAGAAAAAAAAATTTACCAGTGGTTCTCAAAATGTGGGACTTAACTTTTTATTTTAAATGAGAACATATATTTTTTATTTCCTCATTCGTTGGAGAATTTAATCCTGAATTCAGTGATATAATATTTTTATGCCCTTATAATATGTCGAGTATTTTGAGAAAAGAGCTTATGAAATTTTATTCTAATTTGATTAAAATATGGCTATAATAAGAAATAGAAAAATAAATTCATGTTATATTTTATTATTATATTAAATGAATTATAAATGAATTATATGCTGTCAATTTTTTTTTTTTGTGAATTGCCGCCCCTGGCAAACTTTGGGGTGGGCTCTCGCCTCGCCCACCCCTAAATCCGGTCCTGCGTCAAATACAGAGAAATAGACCGATCTGGTTGAAACTTGGTGTGCGTTCTTGCAAGACATGTCACTAACTAAACATATCCTCGATACGTACCAGTGTTGCCATCTCTCGAACTTAGCACGGACTTTTCAAACCACCCTCGTGTATTAAAAACAAGAATAAATTATCTTCTGGATGTTATGATTATTACTTCAATTCAACATATTTTGATATGGTGTATTAATAGAGTGTATAGAACTTGAATGCATTGCTTATAATAAAATTTCTTAGGTTTAATAATGCATGTAACAAATGTTTTCGACTTTCTTTATAATTCGCAAATAAATTTTATTAAAGTAATGAAAATTAATATGGCAATTAATTGAGTATATTTTCAGTTACCTTTACCGTCAGATTTATAGGTAATACTAACATAAATATTGTATTATTTACTGTTGGAACGAAAAAAATTTGGACTTGTCTTTTGTCATATATTTGCCTGTAGATTATTGTTTAAATGAGAAATTTAGTTAACAACATTGTATTTAAATCCAGTACACTTTATTAATATATAAAATAAAAGACATGGCCAAATATAGTATTAACTATTATAACCTAAAAAATTATTTTTGTTTGTTTGTTGTGGTTAATATATTGTAACGTTTTTATTTATATGGGTGAAGTGTAAAAGACAGACAAATATTATTAACTAAAAGAATACGTTTATTAAACGATAAATAATTAAGGATTAAATATTAAAAGATAATAAAAACAACTAACACTATGATTAAATAATTATAAACACTAAGAATTTTATTAAATGCTTAAACACTACGATTATTTATCTATACAATATTTATATCACTACACTTATTTATATAACTACATTTATTTATGTTAACAGCTGGTAAACTGTATATTTATATCACCAAGTTCATTGCTCGTCGCTTATATATATCAGACTGTCCCTCTGCTTTCTTTCGGCCGGTATTTATACAGCTTATATCATTCTAGAACCCTTCGAAGCGACAATGACCTGTATACAAAAGAATGAGGTCACGACGTAATTAACCTCTAGCCGGCGCGTCGCGGGGATTTCAACATCTGGGAAATTCCGGGATTACGTCATCGCTCTAGTACATTCTTTCAGTGGCGGGGCTTGTGTACTATTCTCACAGGGGCGCACGTCACAATATTTATTTCAGAGGGTGCGAATACATTTGGGATTGGGCTCGTATATATATATATATATATATATATATATATATATATATATATATATATATATATATATACAGGGTGTTAATACTAAGTCGTTACACCCGAAAATGGTAGATAGAACTCATTAAACAAACAACTTTTTTTTTTTGGACAGATAGAAAAAATATTTCAGACAAATATTGTAATAGAAAGTTTAAGGATTTTGAAAATGTTTTATTTTCGAAAATCGATGGGGTGGTTTTCAAAATATCTTGTTTTGAAATTTTTGATTGGTCGCCATTTTGTTATTTGATGAAATAGATAATAATTGTAAATACAAGTGTTTTAGAAAACCGATAGCAAATGCTGAAAGTTTTTGTATTTGTTAAATATTCCTTAAAATAAGGGAGTTATGACGATTTTTCGAAAAACAAGAGAACGCCAATAACTATGAACTGGGACTCCAAATCAAAAATTTGAGCTAAGAAAAGTTGTTTGTTTTAATGAGTTCTATCTACCATTTTCAGGTGTAACGACTTAGTATTAACACCCTGTATATACAGAATGTTAATTAAAAAGCTGGCCATAGGCGTTTAACATGGGAAATCAGTTTCCCTTGCCCAAAAGGTCCTAAATTATTTTATACAAAAATACTTCAAATAAATGTTGTAAAGAATTAAATTTTGAATCGTATTCAATAATCACATTTTATTTTCTACGTTTGTTAATCTATCAAATTGAATTTAAAATTTTATAAAAGTTAATTTTTTTATAGTATTACCCATGATATTGAAATAAAATCACAACACATTATACCTGACAGAAACATATCTGCCACTTTGTGACATATTTTACCTGTCCAAAACGCTCTGATTGAGTTATCAGTATTGAAAATGGATAATTATTGACACGATGTGATTTTGATGCAAATAATATTTTATAAATTCTGACGGAGAAAATATCATTACATTTGTTTGTGATTTTTTCAATACCATGGCTAATACTATAAAAAGTAAATTCCAAAATTTTAATAGCTATTTGTGTATTAAGACCGAAAATAGGACATTGTCGATTGAGAGGTTGTTCTCTCGAAATCGACAATGTTCATTTGCGCTTGAAACACACACAAGATTTTTTCTACAGTCGCCACCTTAACAAAAATTAATAAAATGTATAGGTACTTTGTACTTAACACTACTACTCAATTAATAAGGATTAATATAAAGTAAAGCGTCTTTTATATTTAATTTATCGTTATTTCCCATTCTTCTTGACCTATTGCTTCAATCTATTCTAAACATTTTATACTTTCGTTTTTGTAAATGATTGATTTGTAAAGGTGGTAAATGTGTTACTACAGTGCCATTAGTTCCTGACTAAACGTTTCCATTAAGAATGTAGACAAGTGACATTTCTCAACATAGTTAGAAATTTGGACAGCGAGCGTTTTTTCTACTTTGTCGCGCTAGAGCGGCAAAGTGACATTTTGCGTTGACAAAAGAGAGCGCAAATGGCTACTTTCTATGTAGACAGTAGAAAAATTAAATTTACTCGATTAACAAACGTAAAAAACAAAATGTGATTATTGAATAAGATGCAGAATTTAATTCTCTACAACATTTATTTGAAGAATTTTTGTCTTAAATAATTTGGGAACTTTTGCGCAAGGAAAAACTGATTTCCCATGTTAAACGCCTATGGCCAGTTTTTTAATTAACATTCTGTATATATGTTTAATTAATATTGACATTACCATTTCCATATTGCATTTCTATACATTTTTTCCTTTCCATATATTTTATAATATGTTTTTATATTGTTTGATTGTAAACAAATTTATTTACAAGTCTTCCTAGCCAAAACGAGGTTCACGTTCATCAAAAAGTAAATTTATATGAAAAGAATGCACTGACGTCAGTCTGTCTGCCGTTGAATTTTGAACCTTGTTGCTTGTTGCATTTGATATTTTACAAAACAAAAATTTAATTTCCTTCTGTCGCTCCGTACTGAATGGTTTCCTTATCAAATGAAACGGCACAAGTTACTATTCTGCGTATAAACTGACATGTTTTTCTAAAATAAATTCTTCGAATCTTATTTTCAGCTAATTAATCTGAAAATAAAATCAAAAGTACATTTTCACGGTTTTTTTTTTTAGATATAAATACTAAAATTTAAATATTTTAAATTCGTGTTTCTGCAGTGTAATGGTTCAAAATTGCAATAGTATTTTAATAATATTCATAATACTACTCGTATGTTTACATACATATGTACACCTACGAGTACATTATGTTTTAAATTTTCTTTTATGGAGTGGAGCACACTCATCGTAGGAATACAGATTGATGCGGAACCTCTGGTACTAATTTTAACGGCTGTTCAGATTTCGAGGGCAACTATTGTGATCTCGGAAACTATAAGAACACGACTTTGGATTAATGGGACATGTGGTGCGCTGTCTTAGATGTGCTTTTGTTTTGCAAAAAATTCTCATAGGTTAACATGAAAATGGCGAAAAACTGAATTTGGTCCATATTTTCATTTTGAAATTACTTCTAAACTATCAATAATGTTTTAAATCGGTAAATTTTCGAGATATAGCACACATGTACATATTTAATTTTTCCTTAAAAAACATTCGTTTTTTCTCTTTTGATTGGTATAAAGGTTAGTATGTTTTGAATTTGTTTACCCGTCAAACCTTACATTTTTCGATATTTTTCATCAAATTTCTTATTTTTCGCCATTTCTAGTAACCTATCACAATTTTTGGCACAACAAAAGCACATCTAAGATACCCCCCCCCCCCCCCCTAAAGGTGCACCACATGTCCCATTTCATCGAAGTAATATCTCTTATAGTTTCCGAGATCCCAGTGGCATATATAGATTTTTATTTCGGTTATGTATATTTATATTTATATTTTTCTCAAATATTATCTGTCTCGTAAAACATTATGTAAAGCTTTATTCATAAAGATTTAGAGAATATATTTTTGAATTTTTAGATGTTAAACTTTTTAAATTTAATATCTTGGTGTCCGAAAAACAGATTTATTATACGGTAGTTCAAGAAATAAGCGTCCATAAACTGTCAAATATCTATTTTTGATATGTTACACGGTTTGACAGATTACATAAAAAAATCATGAAAATTAAGGATAGTTTTCTCTCCTCAAAGAGTAAGTACATTTCGAGTGCCACTGCATTTGCATGTTTGTTTAGAATGAATAGACGAAACAAATTAGTGTCGTAATTACACAACGAAATATCCGTAAATCAAATTAAATTAATTTATTATGTATTATTTTGGATATAGGTGATATTTTTCAAATTTTTTTTATGACATTTCAATACAATACGCAATAGGTACGTTTGATGTACCTTTAGGGAAAAAAATATGGACATAAAAAAAATACCTACTATTTACAGAAATTGTTTAAAATTATCAGCATTCACAGCAACACAATGCAGCTTGCCGAATGGCCCTGGTTCACTCTATATCGGTGCTTTCCATACTTTTTATCTCATATCCAGATTTTAATGAATAAGCACGTTTTAAGGTACCTATCCGATGATAACATTCTTACGATGATGTCTGTGTGTGTGTGTGTGTGTGTGTGTGTGAGGTCGTTGGAGGTACGATTTCTCAAATTCTAAGGGACTAAAGACCTGTGTAACTACTGATTACTCAATCTAACAATAATGGGAAGAGTTGAATAGGTTGTGGTAGCAATTGGACAACCGGAAGTGGTAGTTTCTAAAAAAAAATTTCTAAATATTATTTTTTGAAAATTTGTTGCCACAAATAATAAAGATAATTAAATTTTCAATCTGATACATTTTTTTTTATTATATTTCGTATAGGTTTGAAAATATAGTATATAATAATATAGAATAATCTGTTGTAATAAATCTCGTTGCCCAAAAAATAGTTGAGATATTTAAATGTTTGTAATTGACAGATAAATGTAAAATGTCAGTGTCAAAAAGCAGCTGTTTTACTAACATTACTGGAAGATTTTTCTGGGAGGTACGAGTACATTTAATATTTATTATTGTATTATTAATTAAATATGTATTTAAAGTGTAGGTATGTTATATATCCTTAAGAAATACCGCTAATACCATCAATGAATTTGAAGAATATTGAACATATTAGAATAGTAGGACAAAATGTCTCACAGAACGAAAGAAGAGATACAATTTCAATTATTTGTGTGTACAAGAAATGTTAAATTCGTTACTTATAGGGCGCGAGGAGTCATGTGGCTTTGTTGGCCTTGGCAAGCAGATATGAAGATCCGTGTCAGAATGACGGCTAGTAGTTATTTACATAGATGTCACATGTGATATTTTTTCATCCCAAATTTCAAAATATTCTGATGTTTATTTGTCATCAATAGTATGGAATATACTTGTCGAGGAAAATAATACACATGGATTTGGAAAATCATGTCTTGAATGTAAATTTATGATACTTGACACCTATGTACATTATTACTAGCTGTCATTGTGAAACGGGCCAGATATGGGTATCTGCTTGCCAAGTCCAACAAAGTAACACGACTGCTCGCGCCCTATGCAATATAAAATGAAAATGGCGAGAGATATTGTGCTGGTCACAGAAGATTTTTAATAATGTGACACATTTATACTTTCTTAAGAAAATGTATGACACCCCTGACAAAACACAATCAGGTATACCGATACCTACAATGTGTCAGTATGTCCCTATTTTTAGTTAGTAATGTTTCCTGTAATGTGTTAACGTATTCAGTTATTTTTTATCGGCAAAAATTAACGCTTTTGCGATTCTATTTTTTGTAACTTTTTTGGATTAATACAAAATTAAGCTACACCTTAACACTGAGTACTGACACACTGGTTTGAAAGCACTGCCATACACTAAAACGTCCACAATAATCACAAATCACAATAAAGCAATAGTAGTTATAACAAAATTGTAATTTGAAATAGTTTTCCCGTACTATAAAACCGAGCACAAAACTCTACCGGCTCCCGATCACAAATAACAATACTATTGATAATAATTATTGTAATAATCATATCAATAATAACACTGTGACTATCTGAAAGTGAACGTTGCTCATACGCAAAACCAACGAGAATTGACAAATTTGTCTTATGCAACATTAATTGTATAAATTATCATGAAGCCGGGTCCACATTGAAACGAACGTTAGCAAATAGTGTTTGCTAACATGTTCGCTAACATGTGTTACCAGATGTAGAATGTTAGTACAGTACGTTCGTACTAACATTTTGCGACAATGTTCGCTGACAAAAATTGATGTTCCATGAATAGACGGTAAGCTTGAGGGAGGTTAAACTTAAAAATTGTAGATACAGGTATTGGAAGCATAAAATGTAAAAGTGTTTACAATTACAGAAATACTTTTTTCTGAAAATTAGTATCCTGGCGAGGAAGTTTGGATCTAATAAAATTTATTTAATATTATAAATTTGATGGTGACATCTCATATAAAAACCTTAAAGCCACTGCCACCTTCGATTTGTAAGTAACAAAAGAAAACTCCTCTGCCTTTTCTTAAAACTGTGGCGAATGTATTTTGTTATTGTAGTGTGGACTTCATGTTAAATAACATTCTTACCAATAATTGTTTACGAACTATATTCCTGAACATTTGTTCACTAACAATAAATATTAACTAACAATGTTTGTTTCAATGTGGATCCGGCGTATGTTAAAAATTAAATACAATATTAATATTTCTTTGAATTATAGATGTGGTAACAGCAAAAGATTGTCAAAAAGTACTTTTTTTCATAATCGAAAGGGCCCAGCAAAAGTATTTTGCACCCGGCCTCACAAGATCAAGAAGGGCATGCGCGGGATTACAAAACCCCGCGCGGATTCCGCATCAACTACGCTTGTTCGAGTTTTTACCAACTCCGCTTTTATCCCCTCTATTGTAAATATTACAGAGTTGTAGTTCTAGACGGAAGTAGAAGCTTATATTGCCTATAAACTGATATTATTTCTATAATAAGACACACATTTAAGAAATGATTATTTGTTACAGAATAATAAAGTCATTATCAATATTTACTTGAATTCAACACAAATGTAATATACATTTCTTTTAAAACAACTGTCAAACTCAATAAATGCCACAACATCTTTCTTTTTCTATAGTACGCGTAACTCGTATATCTATTTCATTCTACTCTGTTCTGTGATTGGCTACTCTGTTAACGACTAAGGATAAGTTTGGAGTTTATGTACTAACTCTTGCGCTAATTGAACTTAGCGCAGACTGTGCTGCGCTCATTTCGTTATTGTTCCTTCAATCATAGGCATAATCATATGTAAAATTTCCAATCTGTGTTAAGTAATAGATACGGATTGTTTAAAATAAAAAAATTTATTATAAACTGAGTATATTAAATTTATAAGTAAAAAATCTTTTGTGGCAGCAAAATACCTTCCGTCATTTCCATGTACAGTAAAGTCCTTTTAATCCGAAATGCTAAATGTAAGGGAGTGTTTGGACTGACGCTTTATTCAGATTACTGAATTTGTATGATAAGTGCAAATAATGTTGATTTAGAATGTTTTGTGTATGTATTTATTTACATTACCTCTCCATACTGCTATGTAATATTATATAATTGGGATGTAAGTGTCGAGTTAAATTAACAATAATAACTAAATAATTAATATCCACCAGTTGTAATCTCGGGCTGTAATGATTATCACATCCTGCCAATTGCGGGTTGGAAACTAAAACAAAATTTGATATTTTTCTTCATAAATCACACGTGCTAGTTGTTGCGTTTGGAGAAATGTTATTCCTCAGTTCGGATTAAAGAGTCCTCCCGAGGACGCGAATGTTTTTTTTACATTTTGGAGGGGCAATTGTCCCCTTCGCCCCCCTCTGAATACGTTACTGAACGCTATAGTACAACTACCATGGAGGTAGGAATAGAAAGGAGAGCATGAGATTCTACTTAGACTTAGGAGAATGAAGCCTAGTGGGGACGGACGAACACCGTTGCTGGTTCAACCTAGAGAGGGGATCAGCGCAGCAATTTTCAAATAAAATTGCATTGTTCGTTCGAATAAAATTTTATAAAACTTAAACACTGAAAAAAATGTATTGTAAGTATATTATTTATTGAAATATAATATTAAATTGTTTTTGTATACATTTTTCTTATTGAATTTAGTTAATTAAATTTTGTAAAATATTAAAAAAGTACATGTTAATTTACTTAACAATACATATACTGAAATGCATGAAGTATATTCATAACTAAAATAAAAAAATCTGATGTGGCCAGCACATAACCTCTCGCCGTATATTTTACCTGGCTGTATGCATAAAGCAAAGATTATTTTTATAAATACAAATAATATATTCATATAAATCTATGACGTATAAACTTCTTTATTATTCAATAATAGCATGTCTCAACATGAAGATATTTTACCATAAATTATGTTACAATAAATTACAAAGTAGAGTTTACCATATATAAATATTAGGCTGGTAACAGCAATTTTCAATTCGAACAACTTTGTTTACTTTCTCTTCATATTCTTCTAGTAAAAACATTAATTTTGGGCGGTCTAAAATGTATATATCTGGATTGTGCATCTATTCTTATATATCTTCTTTTACATTTTATTTTTTCATACTTGTTATATCTAAATAACCTTAATTCCCTTTAATAAAGTGACGGATAGATTGCACTCCGATTTTGTCAATATTTACAACTTACTTGAGAAGAATTTGATAGCTTTTTCGCAATTCAAAGTTACTCTAGTCTACAGTACTGGTGTACATTGTCCCATAATGTTTGAAACAAATTTAAGTCCTTCAACCTAGACTTGTCATCTCCATAATAGTCACAGATCAAGAACTAAGGGATTCTCCAAGTACATTTTTAATTCATTACTCATTATTTCTGACACTGACATTTATCTGTCAGTTACAAATAATTTAAATTATCAACTATTTTTCATGGCATTCTTTCGGCTGTCAAATTTATTACAACAGATTATTTTATATATTATACTTCTTTTATCTCTAAATCTATGGAATATATAATAAAATATTTAAATGTATCAGATAGAGAATTTAATTTTCTTTAATATTACCACGAAAAATTTTCAAAAAATAATATTTAGAAGATTTTTTTTCAAGAATCTTCTACTTCCGGTTGTCCAATTATTACCAAAACCTTTTCAGATCTTCCCATGAATGTCCGATTGGGAAATACGTTGTTAAACAAATTTTAAGTCTTATAGTTTTTGAGTAACCGTCCTTCCAACATCCCACACACATACACACATACACACACACACACACACACACACACACACACACACACATCCACACACACATACACACACACACACACACACACAGACATCATCGTAAAAATGTTAAAATCGGATTGTAGAGACCTTAAAACGTGCTTATTCAATAAAATCTGGATATGCGATTTTTAGCATGAATGCAATACCTCTCTTAGCGAGAGGTAAAAATGTATCAAGACGGCATATTACCCATTGCTGGGTGTGCCAATCTGTTTATATTCATAATAATATTATATTATTCTAAATTCTATGAAAAACACACAATTCAGCTGTCAGGTTTCTTATGAACAACAAACATAATGTGAAGTTATTACGCTATCACCAAGCCACCTCGGTCGGTCATTATTGTAATCATCATCTGAATCATTTCATTTAGAATTTAAGCTCTCTAACAAAGTAACAACATTAAATTTTTGTAGTCAATGTTTGCATAAATAGTCAACGGTACAAGCACACTTTACACAGGAATCTCAACTGTGTGTGGAGTCGCGCATCCCGCTCGGGACCGAAGTCCTGGCTGGACATTTTCCGATCCCCTATCCTTACCCGCTCCATACAGTCCTCGTGCCATGTGGATTCTAGGCTTTACCGAGGCTCTGATGCTGGGTGCTTTACTGCTTTACCACCAATGATAACACTTTACACTAATACCGGTGGTGGATGATTGATTGGAGACCACTTTATTGAGGAGGAACAGGAACACACGCTTGGATATTTATTACATATTTGGAAACGAACATTATTTGACGATTTATACTATTTATTTACAAATATCTACTCTTATACTAACTTATTATTAACGATTAAACTAAACATGATTAAACAAAAAAATAATAAACGGTTACTGAATTACATTAAACTGCGTGCTAGCATCTAGTACGCGCTTAAACCAGGGCATTAAACCCGTTAAAAACTGGGTTCGGTTCACGTTCAGGTTAATTTGTTTTTTGCGGAATGGGTTCGGGTGCGGTTCTGGTTCAAACATTAATAAAATTTGCGGTTTTGTTCCGGGTTCAGGTATTGGGTTCGGATTCGGTTCGACCTAATGAAAATTGAATTAAAGTTTCTTGAATAACAATTTTTATACAGAAATAATTTAAAATGCGAGCCGGAATTTACGCAAGACAGGAAACGAATACAATTTTCACAAAAGTGAATATAGACAAACGCAGACGCCGAATTATTGGCTTTATTATGATTACACTAACGTTTCGAATTGAAAATGAATCTGAACCGGAGTTGAACACGAACCCGAATTTAAATACCCGGTTCGGTTCCGACTCGGGTTCAATTGAAAAATATATCTGAGGTTCGGTTCTGGGTTTGGATTCGCCAAAATGTTACGGTTTGATTCCGGTTTTGGTTCGGTTCAGGTTCGGGTTCGATGCCCTGGCTTAAACTAAAACCCGACTCGCGACTCTGCATGTCTTTTCGACATGAGTGTCAAACACAGACTCTAAATAAAAAAGATAAAAGATTAATATCTTCATGAGAGGATATCTGAGGGATACAGAGTATACCTATAGACTTAATTGTCACCTCTCTAAATGTCTAGACCACTGACATCCAGATGTAAACAGATACAGTTATAGAAAAAATGATAATTGTTTCTAAACATAAATTTCACTTACAAAGATAAACAGAGTTGAAACTATAATTTAGAAGAGTTTACAATAAGGTTATTTACTTATTATTGTTATGCACTCGACTTTTCTCACTGTACGAAACATTCCCGAATTTACTTTCATATAACATTTATTACTTAAAATGACTGCACCAATATATGATTTATTTTTGGCACACCCGTTAAGAATCACCATGTATAAACGAATAATATTCGTGATAGAATTTGAGATTTATAAATATCAGTTACGTATTATACACTTGTTATTTTACAAATGCTAATTAATTCAATGGATGAAGCTGTTGGCACTCGGTGAAACATTGTAAATTATTAAATAAAATCACTTGGTTTCGTTTCACAAATAACGAAATTGTACATTAAAGTTTATTTTACTCTTTATTTGTGAAACGAAACCAAGTATTTTTATTTAATAATTTACAAATATTAACTTTGATTCCTGACTTAATGGGGTCCTCCACCGTAGTAACAAATTTAATTTATATTAAACCTAGACCTTCAAGCTGTACGTTAAAGATTATTAGTTTTTAATACCATTTCCTCATCTCTATATCTACTATATTCCAAATTTATCACTACTTTAAAGTTTGTTTCTATCGCTTTTTTTTAAAAATACGTAATCCATTTTCAAGTATATATTGTAACGTTTATTTATATGGGTGAAGTGTAAAAATCAACAAAATATTATTAATTAAAATAATACATTTATTAAACGATAAATAATTAGGATAAATATTAAAAAGATAATAAAAGTAACTAACACTATGATTAAATAATTTTGAACACTAATTTAAGACTAAGAATATATTAAATGCTTAAACACTAAGATTATTTATTTAAACAATATTTATATCACTTTATTTATTTATATAACTACATTTATTTATGTTCGCCTTTCGTAGACTGTTCATTTATATCACCCACTTCATTGCTCGTTGCTTCTATATATCAGGCTCCCTCTCCGCTGTCGTTCGGACGGTATTTATACAGCCCAGTGTCCTTCTGGAACCTTCCGACGCCACAATGATACCGAATATAATAGATTTAGGTCATCGGTGTAATTAACAAGTCTAGCCGTTCCGCCGCCAGGGGTTACGTCATCGCTCTGGAACATTCTACCAGTAGCGCCGCTCATATACTCTTTAGTCAAGGGCGCACGTTACAATATGTTAAATAGCATAGGCTGTCGGTGGCACTCAAATCTTGGACTAACAATATACATAGTTTTTTTTATTATTTATTTTATTAAATTGCTTATTATCCTAGCATATCTTCAATTATTGACCATAGTTATTTTAACATACCTACTTATACATATATTTTTATGTGTTGAAAAAGATCAATTTATGTGATTCCAATTATTAGCGAAGTTCACTGTTTGAGAATAAAATAATGCGTCACAGAATATTTAAAAAAAATACGGCTTAACGAATAACAATAAATACTTTCTAAAAGTGCAAATCGCTTTCAGCTTGGATGGTTTCATAAAAAAATTAGAAAAAAATTGTGTGGGACCTGTTAAAATAACAATTATCTAAAACACAATCATTATTTTAAATTAAAATAATCTACTCAACACTCTACAAAATGCAACAAAATTTCATTATTTAATATTTTTTATTGTATCTTATCGTTATATTATAATAATATTCTGCAACACTCGAACAAAAGGTAACAAAACTCTTCGATGGAATGACGTTAACTGCTATTTCCTATTAAAAACTGCATTTTGTCAAGATGCTGCAGTGCAGTAGATTTCCTTTTTAAGGAATTATTATGAAAAAAACTCATCTATAGGTGTCAGAATACAAAATTTTTATTTCAAAAATAATTTATTTTTAGAATTATAAATTTTTATATGCAAACAAAAAAAAAACTATTGTAAACACCTACCTAATAAAAAATGTACTCCAAATTTATGTTCTGACGGACACTAAAATTATTACCGAAACAATTTTAGAAATGTAGTTCTAAACTTATTTGAATATCACAGATTCCATGTAAATAATAGTTCAGCACTATACAGGCCTTCAAGGCCCATGGCTTTGTTGATTACAGCCTTCCACTGGACTCTGTCTTTGGCTGTATTTTTCCAGTCTTTCACTTTTAAAGTTTGTAGGTCTTTCTTTACAGCATCGCACCATTTTCCTTTGCGTCGACCCCTACGTCTCCTGTTGGGTTCTCCTCTCTCGTAAATCATTTTTGCCACACGGTTACTTGGAAGTCTCTCTAAATGCCCTAGCCACTTTAACCTTTGCACTTTTATCACTTGCACTATGCCCGGTTCCCCGAATATGTTCATTACTTCGTCATTCGTTCTTCTTAACCACATATCCCCCACTTTTTTACCCCCGAATATTACCCTCAACATTTTTCTTTCCCAAATCTCAAGCTTCCTTTGGTTACCCGTGTTTAATACCCATAACTCACATGCATATAATACTACCGGTCTTATTACCATTTTATATAGTCTGGCTTTTAAGGCCGTTGATTTGACTTTTGATCGTAATACTTTAAATAGACAGATTTCATGTCTTTATAATTAATTTCAAACATATGTATATATATATATAAAGTATTTTCATTCTATTAAATTTGTATTTTTTGCACTGGAAAAATTGGGTAAAAAATGACCTAATGCGTTCAATGAAGTAAAATGGTAACATCTGTATAAAGCAGATTTACATAAATAGTAAATATTTAACTTGAACTTAAATAGTATCAAATAACGTCATCCTTACGACATATTAACAGAAATTAACGAAAAAGTTTTATGAGCTTATCTTTCGTAAATAAAGTTCAAACATTTTGAATTATTACTCGTATTCTTAATTCTTGTACATTTAAGTTAGTTAAACTGAACTCTGGAATAGCAAAAATATATTTTACATTTTTACTATAAACTACAAATTAATAATAACTTTTGCGGTGTATAACTCATAAGTAATTTTCATGAACAAAACTTTTTGGAGTGTAACTTTTGATCTATGTTATATATTTCTGCTAATTTTTTTTTTTCAAATTTAAAATTTCTACAATTTATTGAGTTTTACTAATATTTTATTATTTTAACTATTTACTTTTAATTCTCGTGGCCGTGTGCCTGAGTGTCTGGTCGCGAATCTAGGGGACCCGGGTTCGATCCCGACCGACGCCAAAAATTACATCGCATTTTAATGGCACAAAATTGACCCCCTGTGGCGCACTCTCCACGCCAGCAATGAGTGCCCGTGAAGTGACGCCTGGTAAGCGCCCGCACGGTACAAATATTCCATCATTACCGATATCTGTGTATAAATCAGATTGGCACACCCAGCAATGGGTAATATGCCGTGATGAAATATTTTTTATTATTTTTTTTTTATTTACTTTTAACATACACCGCATCAACTTATTTCATTTTCAAATACAGTAGACGCTCGCTAATCCGAATCCCTTTAATCCGAATATTCCAGTAATTCGAACTGCTCGGTTTGGATTTTTACTATATGCGTGCGCATATTTTCTCCATCCTCCATTTTCTGGTGAATGAGTCGCTTTAATAGCATAGCTTTTCTCGCTGGTCCTTGTGATTCGTACGTCGTTTTGACCTCCCAGATTTCCTTGGAAGTTTCGCAATTCTTTATGATTTTCAGCTCTTCGGGGGATATTGTCAGTATCAAGTCCGCCATTGCTTTGGAATCCACTGCATTCCATGTTTCAATCATCGCATTTACTGCTGCAGTAGCGGTTGCATCCGCCCCTTTAACGGGTGGTTCGGGTTTCGCTTTTGTCCCAGACACATATCCCCACAAATCACTTTTCACAAGAACTGCCTTCGCTTGTATTTTCCAAATGTCATAATTGTTTTTATTTAAAGATTCAATTTTTACACTGGCGAGACTCATTTTCCTTTTCAGAAAAGAACAAGACAAGTTTATCGTTATACACTGGCCAACACTCGCGAGATTTTTAGGAATTAAAGTCACTCTATAATATTGTAGTGCCGAGTCACGTATTCCGCTTAATCATCTCTGGGCCCCATAACCTGTGAGAGATTTGCGAAGTAAACGTAAAAAGAGTACACGATAACACTTAAACTCGTTTATTTAAATCGTCGAACATACATTGACATTTTTACTTATTGAAAAAGAAAAAGAAAGTTAAGTGCTCAGCCAACTATATGTCAATAATATAGGAGAGCGTCCTTTCGCTGAATATCATCATACTTCACACTGTTGAATATCAAATATAAAATGCAATCAAATCGTATAGAGAATAATATATATTTTAAGTTATAATAACATTTAACTGAGTTTTTCAAGAAAAACTGTTAAAATCTTCAAATGAGGGTACTTTCGGTTGACTATTTATAACCAAAATCTAAACAAGTCTGCATATGGTTGTAAGGAAGAGGAAAACGCATACATACATACATACATACATACATACATACATACATACATACATACATACATACATACATACATACATACATAAAATCACGCGTGTCCCACTTAGTGGGTTCGCACAAACCCGATAACAATAAGAACAACATCAACATCATACAACAAATCCTTACTCTTAACATATTAAAGGAAAACGCAAGAATTGTAATTTTTGGAATTCTAGTATTGGAGATATCGTTGACGAAACCGCGGTCACACACACACACACATACACACACACACACACGCACACACGAACACACACACACACATACACATACAGACATCATCGTAAAAATAGTAAAATCGTATTGTAAAGACCCTAAAACGTGCTTATTCAATGAAAATTCACCACCGAATTTTTTGACCAAAGACAATACCTTCCTTACCTATAGGTGACGGAAGGTAAAAATAGTGTTTTTATGCAATTGTTACATAAATAGTTGTTTTATGTATCCTTTAGCAACCGTTTGGCATCTGTTAAAGACTACTTTACGTCCGCATTTACTTTACGAACTGAATTGTCAAACGTTTATTCAAACAGCAAATAAATTTAGTGTTGTATTACATGCAGCTTCATAAATTTTAAGTGGGAGTATTGGAAAATCGTTGTCGCTATCGTAGTTTTTATTTTCATTTTTAGGTTGTAATATATTTTGACAGTTGACAACAAGGCACTCTACCTACATGGGACATGAATCAATCAGATATAAAATATATATTTATTTTAACACGTTAGCGGTTACAGCGGGCCCCAGGAACCATCTCCGCTTCAGTAATTTCCTTGTAGGTTACGTCGGTCACATGGCCCGCTATACCGTGAGTATTTTTTAAAATTTAGGATTTGTCATATCCATGGTTACGATTTGATTGGCAGCAACGTATTTGCCTGTCTCATTTAAAATGAAACATATGGGACAATTTTGACATTTGTCTACTACTCTGCCAGTGTTTAAAAAAATCCAATTTGAAATAAAACGGTTTATACTATGGAAGAGAAGGTCCAGATTATTACGTATATTATTCGAATTTTAATCCAAGTTTAAGGCAAGTGTCGGACTTGTTCCGCACTTGATTTCCTGGCAGGCCTACAGCCTACAGCAACAATTTTAAGAATAGTGAATACTTTATAGGATAATGGTTGCGCCCAGCCTGCACATAACAGAAGAAATAGATCCTGTAATATATTAACTGCGCAGAAAAACATGAATTTCTGACTTTAATACAAAATAACAACAGATTAACATTAAGATAGATTGGGCAAGCTACTGCTGTAAACAAAGTTACTTTACAATTAAAAGTACAAATTCGAAACATTTCTCAACATATTACAGTTGCCCAATTATCAAATGTGGTACAAGAGTTTTATAAATAGATTGGGTCATTGCTTAGCACTTAATGGAGGGATCTTTGAAAATGCATTGTAATTATTGTTTATTTGTTCGTTATTATCTTTACTTGTTTGTTAGTTGGTTTGTTTGTTCGTTATTATATTTACTTGTTTGTTAGTTGGTTTATTTGTTCGTTATTTTGTAATTTCTTACAATATTTAAATATAATACTTCTGTCAAATTCATCCCCCTATGTTTCATTTTAAATGAGACAGGCAAATACATTGCTGTCAATCAAATGTCAAGTCGTAACCATGGATATGACAAATCCCATGTTTCATGTTAAAAAATACTCACGGTATTACTCAGTAACATAATATTGCCGTACCTGGCTCGTGGTCTTCTTCGAACAAGTATCTAACATACTAAGGGGACCCGGGAAATGCCGGGCAGTGTTAACTTGTTTTTATGACATGTATTACATATTTCAATTAAAATTGCTTTCATCTTGTCTTTAATTTACTAACGTAGAATTTTTTCTGTGTAATTCGTAAGTAAAGTCCTTTTTTCAGTCGAAGAATTTGCGAATTAGCAAATTATCTTCCTCGTAAAAAAAACTGAAACTACTTCATTTTTATATAAATAACTTAATGGCCTTTTGCATCAAAGTAATTTAAATTTTAAGCGTTTCTTAAATTAACAATATTGCATCGAGAGTTTATGATGAATTAGTCTGCCTTGCTGTCAATATTTCTATTTGCATTTTTACCTTCCGTCACCTTTAGGTAAGGAAAGTATTGTCTTTGGTCAAAAAATTCAATGATGAGTTTTTAGTGTATAAGCATGTTTTAGGGTCCCTATAATACGATTTTACCATTTTTACGATGATGTCTGTATGAATGAGTCTGTGTGTGTGACAAAAGTTCCGGATCCCATAACTTCAATACCACGATTCCAAAAATTATATTTTTTTCGTATTCCTCAAGTTTACATCCAGAAGAACAAGTGATTAGATTTTGGTTATAATTGGTTAACTGGAAGTAGCCTCATCTGAAGATTTAACAGTTAAATTTGATTTATTGACATTTAACGTTATTATAACTTAAAGAATATATGCTAAACATGGAAACTATTAATATATTCATATAATTCAAATTGACGGATGTCAGTATCAATAAAAAGTAAATTAATGTGGCAGAGATGAGGATGTTGAAGTAGATATTGGGGAAAACATGGAAAGATACGGTAAGAAAATAACTCTAGTATTACAAGTTTCTAGAAAGATACAAGAAATATGATTACATTGGTTTGAAAATGTCTTAAGGAGAAATGAAGAATTATATTGGAACAAGAATGAATAGTTTAGTAATAGGATGTTGAAGAAACAGAGGAAGACCAAAGATAAGATGGAAGGACTGTATTGCGGAAGACTTGAGAGAAAAGGAACCGAATGATAACGACACGCAAAAATAGCGACCCCTAACGAATGGGAAAAGTTAAAGAAGAAGATGTCAGTGTCAAGTGCAATTTGAATAGTTTTTTTTATGAAATAATTTTACTGGAAATTTAGAATCTGTTGCAAGAAAAATTATGTATGGAATTTATACATTATACACAGGATTGACGGAAGGTATTGTGCTGGCCACAACAGATTTTTTTGTTTAAGGTTTAAAATATTAGCCTTGTTGCTGAAACTGGGCATTAATATAAAAAATCTGTTGTGGCCAGCACAATACCTCTCGCCACTTCCTTTTTTTTGGTTACATAAGTATAGGGCGCGAACAGTAATGTTACATTTTTGGGCTTCACAAGCAGATGTGTGGGCCCGTTTCACAATGATAATTAGTAATTATGTACATAGATGTCAAATGTTAGAATTTTTCATTAAAATTTTTAAGATTTTCTAAATTTACGTCAATTTATCACCAGGAGTTTAAAATTTACTTGTATGCCTTAGATATTTAACATTTAATTCTGCTCCACATGGAATTGGAAAATCACTAAATTTAGAATGAGAAATTTATACATAATTACTAGCTATCATTCTGACATGGGCCTCCATATCTGCTTGTCAAGGCCAACAAAATCATATGACTGCTCGCTCCCTATTGTATTTAACATTTCTTGTATACTCTACACCAAAAATTCTACTTACGCATATATCTATTCCATATATATTTAGATTGTTTAATTTTAAATTCATTTTTGATGAAGAAATTGTGTCCTCTTCTAATTTTTCGAAATGTTTCCAATTCTATTAATACATTAAGAAATAATATAATGTATGTACTTCCCAGAAAAACTCTTCAGTAATGTCTTCGGATTTCTGACACTGACATTTATCTGTCAGTTACAAAAAAATTAAATTTTCAACTATTTTCCATGGCCATTCTTTCGGCTGTAAAATTTATTATAACAGATTGTTTTACATATTATATTTCTTTTATCTCTAAATCTATAGAATATATTATAAAATATTTAAATGTATCAGAAAGAAAATTTATTTTTCTTTAATATTATCAAGAAAAAATTTCAAAAAATATTATTTAGAAGATTTTTTTTCAAGAATCTTCTACTTCCGGTTGTTCAATTGTTACCAAAACCTTTTCAGATCTTCCCATGAATGTCCGATTGGGAAATACGTAGTTAAACAAATTTAAAGTCTTATAGTTTTTGAGTAATCGTCCTTCCAACATCCTACATACATACACACACACATACATCCACACACACACACACACACACAGACATCATCGTAAAAATGTTAAAATCAGATTGTAGGGACCTTAAAACGTGCTTATTCAATAAAATCTGGATATGCGATTTTTAGCTTGAATCCAATACCTCTCTTAGCGAGAGGTAAAAATCTGTAATGATTGGATTGAATTCAATTTGTAAATAGCAAGCATATATTGTTCATATTTTCCAAAATGTGGTATAAGCCGTGTCTCTAACCGCTTCCAAAACTGATAATATTCGGCAGTGAAAAGTTACTGTCATTAGAAAAGATATGTAGTTAATGAAATAATAAATGAAAATGTAAATAACAGTAGTATAATAATTATTCAAAACTACAAGTGTATAAAACATTGTTTATTATTTAAATATAAATAAATAATTACTATGTTAGGAAGTACATTTACATATCTTGATGTAGAAATGCTTTTCAAACTGGAATAAAATTTCAAAATATAATATTCATTTTTCTTTAAGTGATAAGTATAATAAAAACTCGTGGTATTTTTCGTTCTTTGCCATCATTTTAATAATATCTCACCTGTATAGTTGCTCAATAATAATGATTTCTTCGAAAATGGTCTGTCATAAATAAAGATCCAGCATTCTCAGATAAATATTTGCGGCATTATCCTTTGTTACTCCGAGCGGTGGGTGGAAATTGTTAGAGCAAAAAGCCAGTTTGTTTGATCTCAAAAATCATACCTACGCTCCCTCATTTTACCATAGTCGCATTCACTGTTGTTATATTATGGAACATTAATTGATCAAAACAATGTTGCATTAATTCCTACGATGCATTTTATTAGAAATTTTGAGTAGCACTTATAACCGTTATTATCAATTAGACTTTTATTTATTTTCATTAGTAAGAATTTTGCAACAGCGTCTAGTATTGGTAACTAAAAGAAATGTAATTTCAGGACATTTTCTACTTCTGAAGATAACATCTGCCACAAAAGAACTGCATGTAACGAGTCCCTTATTTCGAGACGCTCCTGCGGAGTGCCGTTTAGAGGTCGGTTTATTCCAAAGAGGAATGAAATCTGCTTCTTTTAAAATTGTAGTCGAATCAGTCAACCATACACAATGGGTCGTAGGAGAAGTTCCTGGCGAAGATTCCAATAAGTATGAAAAAAAAAATCTTTAGAAGAAATATTTACTTGGCTCTTTTTGTACAGGTGGAAAGTCCATGAATTTAGTATAGGAAGGATAAAACAATTATTTCGCATCATCTTAGAAGTAGTACCAAAGAATAATCCAGCGTATATCGCTGTGGACAATATCAAATTAATTGATTGTTTTCCTGATTCATCAAATCCAGTATGCACCCCACATCAGTTTCGATGTATGGAGTCTAATATTTGTATCAATTCTACAAAAATTTGTGACATTACTTTAGATTGTCTTTATGGGGACGATGAAATTCAAAATTGCAGTAAGTGGTTACATAAATTATCGTCATCTATAATTTTTAATATACGTGTACTTTGTATTAAACCTTTGTTTTATTCTGACTTTTACAGATAGAATGCCCCATGGTGCACAATGCAACTTTGAAGAAAATTGGTGTGGATGGCATAATGTAGAAAATAAAAAATTAAGATGGGCTAGACATAATGGTTCAACACCAACTAATAAAACTGGCCCAAATTACGATAATACCTACAAAAACAGTACAGGTAAAATGTATTTTGTTTTTTATAATATTGAATAAATAATAAAATCTTTTTATTTTAGGTAAATATTTGTTTGTAAATATGGCCGAATCATCTCCAAAAGGTGCAGGTTTTGCAAGTTCTGCAACATTAAACAGTGTCGTTTTCAATCCACCACCAAAGGTTCATGGTAATTCCTCTTCAAGATATTACAATTCTTGTACAGTAAGTTTTGTTTTATGCATATGTATTTTTGTTTGAAATATAATACAATATTTTCTTTAGATACGTTTTTATTATCATCAACATGGGTTTCATAAAAGTGGTATAGCCTTACTTATAACAGAATTAAAAGCGAAAGAAAATATAACTAGTCAAATTTGGTGGAGTCATGCAGATCACGGAGATATTTGGTTGAGGAGAACTATTATACTACCGAATATTACTAATAGGTATGTTAATAATACGCCTGGGTAAAATTCGGGAAAAGTTTAGAAAAAAAGATAAAGAAAGTATGCAAAAAACTGAGGAAAGCTCAGGAAAATCTCGGTAAAAGCATGAAAAATTAACAAATATATTATATTTGTCTTGGTTTTAGGTATTATTTACAATTTGACGCACGGAAAGGTATCAGTTCTTTAGGAGATATTGCAATTGACGACTTATCTCTTAGTCCAGAATGTTTTGGATTAAATATTCCAGAAAACGAACTCAAAGGTTACAATTATTATAATCCTGTACCATATGAACCTTACATAAAGGAAACAAATCCATATTTTGTCAATTCCACATGTAATAAATACTCTACTCTTTCAAATAATTATTTCTTAAAACATTCAATTAATTTTAGATTTCGAATTTTCAACGTGTGGAGGGAAAGGTCCTATAGGGCCTATCCAAGAAAATTGTACGCGGTCGTATAACGGGACAGCAACTAAAGTCAAAGTTTTAACTGACTCGAATTATGCTGGAATGCAGAAATGGGTTGCTCCCCAGGAAGGATTCTACACGTACATATATTACAGTTTAATATTAAAATATTTTCTTTAATTTAATATATTTTAGGCTTATTCTTTTCGGAGCCAGTGGAGGTAAAGGGTCAAGTGGCATGGGCTCTTCTCGAGGTGCAATGGTTCGAACCGTCATGGAGCTAAGAAAAGGACAAGAATTATTTATGTTAATTGGACAAGAAGGGTCAAATGCATGCATTAAAGTAATCATCTGACACATAATTTGTAATTCATTTTTAATATTTATTCATCTTTCAGAGTTTAGGTCAATCTGGAAATTCATCCTGTGAATCTATCGAGTCTCCCAAAAATTTCACGGGAGTGAAAGGAGTGTTTCACACAAAACTTAAGGACGGCGGAGGTGGTGGAGGTGGAGGCACTTTTGTATTTTTGGTACGTAATCACACATTTACAATGGAGGTATTATCATTTTTTTTATTTCTTAAAATTATGCTTAATAACACAGAAAATCATTATTAAAATAGTTCATCTGGCAATCGTCAGTGTAGGTGTCAGTCACTGTTAGGTAAAGCGCACATTGGGGCACACGAATGTACGTTTAAAACTATATACCGCAGAAGGGCACATCATAGCAAACATCCGGAAGATCGAAGTGCGGGCATACAGATCGAGTGTAACACGAAAAGCAGGTCATACAGATCTAGGCCTGGATTCTAATTGTTTTCGACGCGAACTCATGTCGAAAAAGATAGTGGCGCATAGTGGAACTATAGTCATAGCGTCAATTTTGAACTTTTCGACGATTAAATATATCTAGGGAAATTAACGCTCTCATCGCCTTCATTGTAGGAAATTTTTGTCATTTATTGTTGGTATCAATAAAATTTACTTTTCCCGGGTAAGTATTAAGTTTAAAATCAAGTTGCATTCTTCGGTTCAATAAAAAATTGCAAATTAACAGGAGAAAATATATTTTGAATACCATTAAAATGCAGAAAAGAAGGTAAAAATGTTTTATATGACGAAAATGAGAAACGGTTGTCTTCACTACTGTCCTTGCTCAGAAACATTCTACCTGCCTGAACAACCGTCCTTACTTAGAAATAGTCTGGATGACCCGACAGCGAGTTTTATGGTCACTCTTGACCCTTAGATGGCCATATGAAATAATTTTCTCTTCAGCCTTTAGCTAGACAAGTTGTGTTGTTTGTGGTAGCGATTTTCTAAATTTGTTTGTTTTTAATTTTTTTATAATGGATCGAACATATTTGGAAAGGGTCACAAAACAACAAAAAAATACAATAATTGAATATATGGAGACTCATCTAGATTTTTTGACGTGAAAAAAAGAATTCGACGCGAAATTTGGCGTCGAAAAGAATTCGACGCAAAACGATTCCATGTCGGTAAGTTAGTTTTAGTACCTGACTCAACTCATAGATGGCTGCATGGAGCTTTTCGACGATTGAAATTATTTCACGTCGAAAAGTTGAATTAGAATCGGGCTCCTATTCTACTTAAAAATTATGTATCGTTAGGACTCGTTACCAGGCAACATGTAGTTATAATAACGATTTTTGCCAAAACCCTATTCTGGTATACTTGCCGTTAAATAAGTATGGACATGGACTGAAGATTTCTACACTGTTGTCAATTCAGTATGGCAATGCTGAAAATGCTAAGCTATGAAGAAGCAGCAGCACCGATTGGCAAGGGACAGGGTGCGGAGAGGGGAAAAAGTTTAGCAATAATCCATATTTATATGACGGCAACTATAATATATTTTTTCTTCAGGTGTATTATAATATTCATATTATGCTACTGTACACACACTATAGAAGATATTCATTTTCTTACTAGTACAATAATGTTCATTGTTGAACACTTGAAGAAAAAATAGTATATGTCATTCGGAGTAGAACACTCTTTTTGTGTTTTACCCAGCTTGCTTGGCCTCGGCTACAGCCTCGGCCGCAATAGCTGGGCTCAACGCAAAAAGACCGTTTTCTACTCCTAATAACATAATATACTATATCGTTACGAATCGTTATTTTATATCGCTTATGAACGACAAGTTCACATGCCTCGTTAAAATAGTAAAGTTTGGTACATTTCAAAAACAAAACTAAAAATGGTTGAAGGAAATATTTTATCCTGCAACGGTGTGTGTTTATTCACTTCTTGGCAATTTTATTAATTATAATTTTAATTTAGAAGTAAATATTCGGATTATGGCCAGGAATTTTAATAAAAGGACAAGTTTTCAATTTCTCCCTTTGAAATTGAAAACTTGTTTCATTCAAATATCCTGTCCAAATTCGGACTATCTAGTACTAAATTTCAGCTAGTCGACATTATTTTCAATACATAATTTTTAATATTAAACATATTTCAATTAGTTAAAAAATATTATTTAATTTTTTTTATTTCGATAAATAATTAAATATAAGTTCACTGTTGTTTAATGTAGGTATTGATGTATTTAATATTTTGTAAACATATACATTAATCTTTTTTAAAGATGTCCGATCAAGGTCATCTGTATCATGAACGAATTAACAAATTGGCATACATTTATCTCTATCCTTTTCAAAGGCTGTAAGCGTGTGCGATAAGGATTGATATAACACCCTTGTCTTTCAAAAATTCATATTGTTTCGACTCAGTTAAGACATTCCACTTTAAAATGATGCTCGTTGTTGATAATACTTCCACTGTAACGTAAGTTTATTTATTAATTCAGATACATTACCTTGATTGATAGCCGTACTAATAACGTTATTTTCTGTCAGTGTCACTGTCATTATATCAATATCTCATTTTGCACATATTTGGTTTTACATTTGCTCATAAACTTACTAGTTGACTTAGTTTTGAATTCTGAATGCTTTTACTTTAACATTTATTTTTAAAATAATAAAATAACAGTAGTATCTTATGTACCCTTATAAAAACTAAGTGATATTGTGCCAGTATCTTATTTTTCACGTATTTGGTTTTACATTTGCTAATAAACTTACCAGTTTACTTATTTTAGAATTTTGAATGCTTTTATTGTAACATTATACTTTTATAATAATAAAATAACAGTAGTGTACCCTCATAAAAACTAAGCAAACGACACTACTGAATTTGTCAGAATGGGCGGAGTAAAAATCTGAATTCATACAATTCGTAGATGACCTTGATCGGACATTTTTCAAAAAATTGTCTGTACCTACGCAGTATCTATTTGATAAATTATACAGTATGTCCCATTTAGAGCTGCCACCATTGGTATCTCGAGAAATATAAGATACATTTTCGGTTAACTGGAACTTTTTGCGCACCTATAGGGGGTCATCTCATATGTGATTTTGTTTTTGCAAAATTCTCATGGGGCAATAGATAATGGCGAAACACTGAATTTTGTTGATTTTTTTTTTCTATTTCAAATAACTTCCAAACTATAGTAATCCAGAAAAATGTTCCAAGTAAAGAGGTTACATATTTTTATTGCCTAATCAGTGGCATATAAAATAAATTTTTATATTCGTAAATTTTCGAGATATAACACAGTTATATTTTTTTAAATGGAACCTATATATGATTTTAGTCTCAAAAAAATACTTGTTTTTCTCTTTTCAGTGATGTAAGGGTTATTGTGTTTTGTATTTGTTTAACCCCCAATATTTAATTTTTCACGTTATTTTTGGAGAATTATAAAGACGAAGCAAAGTAAAAAATTATTAAGTAATATTGGCTGGTACCACAATCCTTGTTTTGTATACGCTGTTTTGAAAATGTCAAATTCCAGTGTTTAATTTCATCCTTATTTTTTTCGAAATATTTATTTGAATACTTACTATGTTCTGCTTTAAAATAATATTTTGGAAAAAAAATGTTTAGTCTCTTCTTAGCGCCAGTTTTACAATAAATATTAGACAATAGTAGTTTCATTAATTGTAAATATTAATTCAATCATCTATTTTCTACTATATAATAAACTGTATACGCCTATTTAAAAACATACGAATAAAATATAATGGGGACTTATGATTTTGACGTCACCGGCGGCGGATCGGCAGCGGACCTCCCTCCACAAAATTTAGAAAGGGACAAGAAATTTTTAGAAAGAGCGAGGTGATATACCATGGCCCAGTCGATCAAATGCTTTCCCTCTTCAGCACCTCCCCGTTGATCCATTAATTTGTTATTTAGTCAGCAAAGTTTGGTTAAGTTATTGTGTGTAGTGATTGTTATTAATGAAATATTGCGGAATCGAATCTTTCTGATTCTCACGGAGGGAAAACAAATTCGATTTCATCGTTTCAATTTGAAAAACATGAACTGAATCATGTAAACACTACAAATTCCACTGTTGAGAGAGACGGAAAAAATAATGAAATTTCTTTTAGTGTATATCCATGTCTTAATCTTATTAAAATCATACATAATTTGTCTCTGGATGTTAAATTATGAAATTTAGTTTTCTTTGGCGTTTTTTGGAAATATCTGTATTTCAACTTTGGCATAATTGTGGGATTTAACAAATCATATAGAACATTAAAATGTTCTACTGATAAGCCGGTGAAATATATAAATTTTACAGCATCATTGCTTAATAAATTATAATTTTGTATTCAATTATTGACAAATTTAGTTTCATTTCTCGGTGTCTCTACAGCACCAAATAACTTTCTTACATAATAATTGTTGACTGTTTGGGTACTACTTTCCTTATTAATCATTATATCTGTTTGTGTGGAGTTGTTCTACTTATTATATATTTTATTAATATAAACTTGTGTCTCTTTATTAGTAGACAGCTTTATTAAAGTTGCTTGAGTTGCTGTACTTGTTTTTTCCAAAATAAGTTTGATTATGTTTGTCCACATTACAAACATAGGTTTGCGTCATTTGATTGTGATTTTGTACATAATTAAACTTCCTTTTTTATCACAGGTTCCTGTAAATACATTACTTATTCATATTCAATTTATATTAATCATATTATTTCAACTTCCGTGTTCAGTCTCAGACATGTTCATGTTTCTTTTCAAACAATGGTTGTTGTGATCACGTGGGACCAAATATGGATCACGTGATAAACGTCAAACTTGGAGCTAAATCTTGCTCACTACATAACTAATTATTAAATACTTTTTTACACACTAGATGGCGACCAAAATATTTGAATTGTATAAGTCCCCATTGCTCCTTTGTTTTAGTTCCAAATTTCGCCACCAGATTCGCATTCTTATTGAAATATCCCAAAATCAAAGTGTACGGCATTAGCAGTGCGCAAGCACCAATTATATTTGAAAAAAATGCGAGAGAAGAAATTTCATGCATTGAACACATATCTATATATATATATATATATATATATATATATATATATATATATATATATATATATATATATATATATATACAGGGTGTCCCAGAAGTCGACGATCAAACTAAATGGGGTGATAGAGGAGATCATATCCAATCAAAATAACTATATATATTGTAATGCAATTGTTGATGGTTCAAAAGTTATTGCAACTTTTGTAGTTTCTCCTAAAAACGGCAAGGCGTCCAATAGAATTATTATTATTTTTATTACGAGACGTTTGTTTCTCTTTTTCTTTTTTATTGTATGCACCTGAAGGGTTCTACTTTCTAATAAAATCATTTTCTTGAACATGAGTACCTTCTATTAATAATAAAAATATTGTTTTGTGAAAAAATTTTCTACCGAAAAAAAGCTACTTGATTTTAAAGTGACGAAGAAGTTGTGTATTTAATGTAGATTTTAACGCGGTATAACAAACACATGGGGATATTCAGAGCAGATTTTCTTAAATAATTTTTTTTTTCTACAAGAAAGTATTTCAGTTAAAAATACAATTGAAAAATTCGAGAATTATCTTAGATGCTGTGTCAAAAATAAAACAAAATAATAGTTGTAATAGTTTTTATACAACATTAAAACAAAATAGGGTTTATGAAGCTTTTCATGATGTTTTCAAATTTTACAAAAAGTGTTCAAAATTTCTACCATGTTTTCTAAT
The DNA here is from genome assembly GCA_951394225.1 of Harpalus rufipes. Classification (NCBI taxonomy): domain Eukaryota; kingdom Metazoa; phylum Arthropoda; class Insecta; order Coleoptera; family Carabidae; genus Harpalus; species Harpalus rufipes. Next base: position 22,875,103 of record OX596275.1, on the reverse strand, counting down.
GCACATTAAGCATCGCCGAATAAAATTTCTTTTTATTGTTCGGAACGCCCGTTGATTATTTTTAATAATGTTGGTAGCCTCTCTTATTTTTTGTTGCAACTCTTGTTCATTCTGACTTTCTGTCATGTAGACTATTTCTTTAAAATAACCCCATAGAAAAAAATCTAAGGGGTTAAGATCAGGGGATCGCGGTGGCCACATAATAAACCCTCCTCTACCAATCCACCGATTCCGAAATTCTGTGTCAAGGTGTTGTCTCACATCTACAGAATAGTGAGGAGGAGCTCCATCTTGTTGCAGCCACATATCTCGGCGTGTCTCCAATGTCACGTCTTCAAGTAGATAAGGTAACTCATTTTGCAAAAAATGCAGATAATTTTCGCTGTTAAGCCTTCCTGGGAGCTCAAATGGACCAATCAATTTTCCTTCAATTATTCCCGCCCATATGTTGACCCCAAACTTGTGTTGAAAGTTGTCATTTCTAACAACTCTAGGGTTCACATAGTCCCAAAAATGTAAATTGTGAATATTAAATTATTTAAGTAAATCTGCTCTGAATATCCCCATGTGTTATACCGCGTTAAAATCTACATTAAATACACAACTTCTTCTGATAGTTGGTTAATTTTTTTTTAGGACATTTTTTTCTGTCAGCGTCACTTTAAAATCAAGTAGCTTTTTTTCGGTAGAAAATTTTTTCACAAAACAATATTTTTATTATTAATAGAAGGTACTCATGTTCAAGAAAATGATTTTATTAGAAAGTAGAACCCTTCAGGTGCATACAATAAAAAAGAAAAAGAGAAACAAACGTCTCGTAATAAAAATAATAATAATTCTATTGGACGCCTTGCCGTTTTTAGGAGAAACTACAAAAGTTGCAATAACTTTTGAACCATCAACAATTGCATTACAATATATATAGTTATTTTGATTGGATATGATCTCCTCTATCACCCCATTTAGTTTGATCGTCGACTTCTGGGACACCCTGTATATATATATATATATATATATATATATATACTGTGGTTAGAATTATAATATACTGATTTCTATAACATGTGTCATACAAGTTTTTGGACAAAATTGAATGGACGATATTGTAATTTAAAGACAGTAAAATAACCCTACATTATACAATAATAATTAACATATCTTAAGTTTTAGCATTCATATTTAATATAGATCTAGTGGCCCGTTTTCTTCTATACGTCGAAGTTTAGTTCTTATTTGTCTCAAGAGCCTTTGTCCAGTTTCATAATTTACTTCGCATACTTCGTCTTAACTGTTCTTCATTTCGACTTCCTACTCATTGTCGTATACCTATATTGGTAAGTAACACACAAAAAGTTTTCATATGAAATTCAAAGTGAAGGCAAAATTTTCAGATAAAATAACTATGTGGTGTGCAATTTCGGAAACAGACGTACTGTCTGGACATGTTAAATGTCGGACATATACACAAAATTTCCTGCCAAAGTTACTTGATTTCGCCAATTTACCTCATAAACAATTAGTTTAAGTTTTGACCGAACCCAGGTTCTTGCCACAATGCCAACATGGATTGGAAGTAAAAACATGCCGTTTGTACCATTGGAAATTAATCCTCCTAACATACCCTAGGCGAGACCTATTGAAAAATTTTGTGCGTTATTTACAAGGAGAAACCCAAAGTGAAGAACAATAATTAAGGCTAAGGATTTTTCAAAAAGTACACGAAGTAAACTATGAAGAAGCTCGCTAAAAAATTATAAGGCAAGTTAAAGCTAAACTTTATATTAAATTGAATATTAAAGCTTAAGCTATGTTAATTATTGTAGTAATAAGCAGATTCAATATACTTAACTCACAGTATCGTCTATTCAATTTTTTTCAGAAAACTTTTATGGCACATCAAACTAAATAGAAAATGAGTGCGGGGATAAACAAAGTTCTACTAAATACACTTATCAAATCGTGCGTCGCCCATTCCTTGAATCGAAACAATTTTGTATGCGTATGCAATGCAGCCTAAGCACAAATGCCTGGAAGCTTATACATAAAATTAAATATGAAATATGGAATAATAATACGAGTCTCGAGTTTTTTTCTTTTTCGTGTTCTTGCTAATGTATTTTTTTTATATATAAATTGTGGTCATTTTATTTTACATGAAATTGTACACTTTCACCTATGTCTGCGCTCAGAAAATATGCCTAATACTGTGCCGCACGGCGCACACACGGATTTTCCTTGAGTTGCGTGCACTGTCGGCTTTCACGGCTGTCTTGGGAGTCCCAAGTCAGTATCTCTATTTTCTATGGTCCCAATGTGCGTCTCGTCGTCTCGTCGCTGTCGCATTCGTTTTATTTAGACTACAGTGACGTCATAGGCATTGGTTTAGATGAGAATTTTTATATTTTTACATCTGTAAAACAAACAAAAAATATAGCAATTTGGTTTTTGTTTTCATTTCTTTATATTCTTTATATTCAAAATGTGTTACAGAGAAATAAAACGAAACACCCTATTCCTCTTGCGATAGCTGCGGGAGGCGGTGGTTTAGGTCTAGGACATTTCGTAGACACAGGAATTCAGCATGGGCAAGCTATTAATATGTCTAGGCCTCCTGTAACGGGAACTATGTACGGTGATAACGCTGCAGGTAATATATCTAAGTTTTTTTCTTATTTGTCGTTACTTTATTATGATTTTTTTTAATGTTAAATATGTTTTAGGAGCTGGAGGAGGTTGGAATATGTACAGAGGTTTAGTAGATCCTAACCATGTGAAACTTATGGGTCAATCTCTGATCAACGGAGGAAAAGGAGGCCTAGCTTGCTATAATTCTACTGATGGCAATGGAAATGGGGGATTTGGAGGTGGTGGTGGTGGCTGCAACGCTGGTGGCGGTGGAGGCGGCTTCGCAGGTATTAAAACTGATATTTTTTTATTTATTACCGATAGGGTATTTTAATGGAGTTAAATTCAAGGTAAAAAAATGCTATATCATTGTGGATTATGCTAAAAATAACCATTATAAAAAAGAAAATAAATCTTGTATTTTATTTTGGCGTTAAAAAAGTGTCCCCTGCTTTGTGACGTATGAACGACTGATGACATTTCTAAAAAATAATTACATAATATAAGAACATATAACTGTACCATTAATAAGAACCCGTTTTTTCACCATTGACTGTTAGCTGTTTTGTTGATATTAGTTGTTTTTTTTTGTGGGTGTACAAGTTTTCTATTTTTATATAGGGCTATAAATTAGAAAAACAGTTTTTAGCTGCCAATAGTTTCTATATTAATTATATAAAATAGAATTGGTGCATATTACAAAGATTTTTTTGCTACCAAACACGTTACATTTCTGTTTTATATAAAGCCACAAGATAAATATAAAATTTGTCAAATTAAGAAAAAACCTCATTAGCCATGAAACTGACAGTAACAAAACATTGTCATTTTTACTAACATAGTTAATAACTATAATCTTAAGTTATCTACTATCATATTAGTATCATATAAAAACTTTTGGCAGCAAAAGACAAACTGTTTTTCTCTGTCCCTATGACCTGTTTTAAAATTTACACACTGTATATTACTTTATTTCATACTGTGTCATGGAATATTTCGGCCACAAAGAAGACGCACCTATTTTCTTAGACTAAAAACATTAGTTCACAAATAAAATAATAAATGCAATCATTTAAATTCTTACCAAATCTAAAAAATAGGCCAACATAACTTCTTCCGTAATTTTCATCACATTATTTTCTGCTTTCCATTCACAAAAATGGCTGAATTGTTTTTGATACCTTTCACCAGACTTAATAGGTATTAATTTCGCACACGCTTCTTCAGATTTTCTTACAATTACTGGAGGATTTACAATTTCTGGGCAATTTGCATAAGAATTCATTTTGACACAACAAATTATTTAAACAAATTAAACATTTGCCAAACAACCGTTGCTAATCATGTTACGAAAATGTAACTAGATTTGGAGCATCTGTTAAATTATTTTTAAATTAATTTCAATGTTTCTTTAAAACGCAAAGACACAGAATGAAATAAAATACATAACGACATTCGTCCGTGAACACTTTTTACAGTACTCGTTTCGAATTTCAAGACTCGGCTCCTTTGTCGCCTCGTCTTTAAATGTCTCACTCATACTGTAAAGTATGTGTTCCCGGACTTATAACGTTAATTACTAAAATGTCATCAGTTCTTTCTACGTTACATCCGGTAAAATAAATTTTTTCAAGTAATATGTAAAAATTTCCTATTATATTACTCTAATTAAATAAAAAAGAATTTAAAATTTTATATTTATAATAAAAGTGTCAGAAAATAAAATCAATAAAACTTATACTCCATTAACGATTGCGAGAGTATGTGGAAATAATTCTATCCTGTAATTCATTTTATTGGTTCGGCTCCAAAATTATCCTCTTTTGACCAATGACATCTGTCCAGATTCTCTCGCTATCGTAAATGGAATACAGAATACCCTATTGTAATGTTTTATCAGCCAGAAAAGTTTAGATAGTTTGGATTCCCACGGTAATGCCTTTTTAAAAAAGACATACCTACATTTATTTTTAGCCTAAGGTATGTTGTAATAATTAAATTAAGATAATGTTTAAAGGAGTCATTTATTTTTATAAAATCGTGATATCCATCTCATTTAATAAATAATAATAAACTTTCGCGATTGTAAACGCAGATTAAATTTGTGTGGGCACGGCTTCACTCACAAAAAAAACATTTCTCTCACACACATACGCTCAACTTAATTTCCATTTTAGCCGTTGTAAACACAAATTAGCAATCTAACCTAAAATTGTGACAGATGACAGCAGAGTATACAAGATTATTATTTTGTACTTCTTTAAAAGTACTATAGTTCACTTAACGTAAGAAAATAACGTTGGTTTAGATAGGGATATAAATTCTGCCCTCTGATTAGTCAAAATGCACGCCTTGTTTACAAAAGTGAAAAAAATATCAACTGTCAATTATCAGAAAATTGATAGAATTAAGTGATATTTAACCATGTTTTTGATTTCGACTATGTAATTTTTAATATTTAGGTATGATACATTTTTACATATCAAAATATTTAGTATTGACAAATAGTTTAGCATTTGTGGCGCCCCCTATCAGCATGTTCCCCTTCATGTTCCCGGTTGATTTGTGGAGCATGGGAATTTTTCAAATACTCAGTCAATATTGTCGTAACAACATAAAATTTAGTGTCTATTTTGTCGTAAAATTAGCGTACCTGGTGTATTATAACAAATGAAGGAAGTAACCGGTTACTTGACATTTTTTTAATAATAAAGATTGTATTGAAAAATTTGAATAAATGAAACATTTTAAAATATATTTTCCCCATTCCGACTGACTGGAGTCCCCAAATTTTTGGCGCTCTGTTCGGGGGAACCGTTCGAATACCAGTCGAGTCGGTCCTGATTTTATTTGCAATTAATTTACTTGTTTAACGTGTGTGACATATTTTATATACGAGCAACGTGATACAGAAACATATTTATTTAGGACATAATTCTAGGAAACAAAGTTATAGCTATTTACGTTATTAGGTCGAAGGAACAGTATATTGTGCCGGTAGTTTAGTTACGAATTACGGGCGAGCTGGTACATCACGGGTCGAGCCCGATAGGGCGAGACACATGAATTGCGAGACCGTAAATGCACCTACCCGCCGTGTGTCATATAATTTTTTTTGTACACTCATTAACTATTTTGAAAACAAATTATTTAAAATAATTATTATTTATTCGTTGTGTTTGTTTTGAACAAATTTGCCGTGGTGCCGTTGTTAAAGTAAAAAAAAAAAAATACTCTGTTGGGCGCTATATTCCCTTTACGTTCTTTGTATTTTAGGGTCATTAAATCACATTTTCAAAAACTTTGTTAGTTTGTTTAGTGGGTATTATTAATTTGTTGGAAAAATAAAAAAATAGGGGTTTAATATTTTTTTGATCAAGATTTGACATATAAAAATATAAAAAAACGATATTTATGGTCGATGTTCATTAGTCGTATTCCTGTTTATATATCTTCTCTTTAATGAAATTCCTTTGTAGGGGGTAACGCATATTCAAAAAATACCACTAACGGGGAAGGAGGCATATCATTCTTAGATCCAAGTATAACTGTACCAAAGTTCTCTACGGCAAGATCTGCTCTTCATACTGGTCCAGGAATGGTGATGATCATCCCTGCCATTCCAGGATGTGATTGCGATTACAGATGTTTAGCTCTAGATCAAAAAAGGTCACAAGTTGTATGTATTTGTCCAAAGAATTGGAATCTGCATGAAAACGGAAAATCCTGCATATGTAAGGCTAGAAATGAGGACCGTTTGCGATAAATTGAATAAATCCACTTTTCAAAAAAAAAATATATTAGTTGCAGAATATAGTTTTTCTGTGGGAGATAAATCCTTATAAAAGTGAAAGTTTGATGTGTATACAAATCTACACCGTTTTACATATCGACGCCAAATTTTGTAGAGATGTACTCTCAGCTTCCGGGCGTGTCCGTAGAAGTAGTTAGAGTTCAAAATTTTGAATAGTTTTTATATAATTAATTTTCAAAGTTTACATAGAAAAGCCTTGGTATTGGTTTCGAGACCCGCCAAGAGCGGCACTGGCGTTGCTAATGACCGGGATTCGGGAGTATACTCGGGAGTGCCCCCATAAAATAAAAACGCGAGTATGAATCTTCACCAAATTTTGCAGTTTATTGATTATCATAACCTCTGTTGCTGTTTTGTTGTTTGACGGTTGCTCATTGCTGTGTTATTTCGTGTTTGTCAACCGTAAACAGATTTTTTTTTAATATATTTATTTGTTAGAAAATTTAACTTTAGTGCAGTACGCTATAAAAATTGTACAATACAATAATATCCAAAGTTCCTTATCAAATAATTAGCAATAAAATTATTAACAAACCTGCCCTAAATGATTTATTTATTTTTAACAGCGTTGTGTCCAATAATCAATCAGAGTTCTCTTTATGTGTCAATATGTCCAATAAAGCAGCGGTAGTTAAGAAAAATAGTGTAGACGAGTACCAAAAATTCAATATACATAAAAATTGTAATTTAATAACATTACTCCATAATATTGTTTGTTGCAAATATTTGCAACGGGTAGTACTAAATAAAAAAATTCCTGATATAAAATGCATACAAAGTAAAACAGCAAAATGAGTTAAATTCATTTATTTTTATTTTATTTGCTGTGTGTGATATATCCTCTCATGTATACCGTAATAATTCCAGTAATAATTTAAGCAAAATGATCAAATATTTTTGATTTAATTTTTTTTTAGTAATTATATACAGCAATCATAATATATAAATAATATTCATTAATTTAATGAATTAGACATCATTTTTCTAAGAATATACTTTGATGGATTTATTCAGTTTTGTAAAAACGCACCTAAAATAATAGCTACAGTTTCGTTATTAATAATTGTTTATTGCAGTGAACGATGCAGACTCAGATGCATATTCGCCTACGTTAATTATTATTTTGATTGTAATGATTATTGTGTTGTCTTTGGCGTTTGCGGTCCTATGTTTCATTTTATGTAAGTAAATATATTCCTACTTATTTGTAAATAATATAAACATTAAATAATTTTCCAGATAATCGATATCAACATAGAGCAACCGGAGTTTTGGGTAGAAAAATTCTATCTGGACCAGATTTACAGCTAAACCGACTTCGTGTTGCTTCTGACAGTATGATGACTGAATATAATCCAAATTATGAATTTGGGGGAGTTGTTTATACATTAAAAGATTTGAAAGATATTCCTAGAGATCAACTTCGATTAGTAAAGTACGTATATTTCATTTCACATAAGAATGAACTATAAAGCCTGATTGTACAATATAGGTTTAGCGTGAGTTCAATTTACGAAGTCCAAGTTTAGTTAAGCGCAATGTTTGTACAATTAGCCCTAAGTGGCTAAGTGTAGACAGGGACATGATTAGAATCATAATGCACACTGAATTAAAAATAAGGAAAAATAGTTAATTGTTAAATTAACAGTAATGTATGATAATTAACCACGTTTCTGTAATTTTTACCTCCTGCTACTCTTAGCACGGGAGGTATAGAGATCCCACTAAAAGTAACATATCGAGATTTTGCTAAATAAGTACGTATTAAACTATAGAATCCAATTTTAACGTTCTTACGTCTGTGTGTATGTGTACAAGGTTTGACTATAAAATAACCGGATTGATCTTAGAACATTAACTATTTAAAAAATTATGCAAAATAATTATTGCCACCCTCAATGTACTCTCCTCCTCGAACCCTACACCGTCCCATGCGAATATTCCATTGTTGGAAGTAATGTTGCAGGTTTTTTTTTGTTAAGTTGTTCATAAGCTTCGTCGCTTCATCTTTAAAGTTTGGACTATACTGTGCGTTTTAGCGGGACCGGTAAAACTGCATCCGGGATGGATCATAGAGCGACCACATTAATCTCGCTAATCAGAACGGCAGCAACGACAACCCGATTCGGACAGTGTCGGACCAAAATTCGATCAGTACCTAGTCCAAACAGTATACGTTTTATATTAAACGCTCGCATTATCTTCAATGTGTTGTAGTTGACTCTTCTCTCTGTAAATCTTCTAAACTGCTCGAAATATTGAGTACTAGATAGAATAGACAATCATCACCATAAACTTTGTTTAACAAATTGTACATTTCTGTGGCGGATTTTTCAAGTTACACACAAAATTGCACATTGACGCCAATATGATTCCGACGGAGCACAAGAAAGCGGTCCAGTTCAATCAAAGGCTACTGCTGAACGGTTTGCTAAATAATCTTGAAATTTTAACTGTGGGAAGATTGCAAATTAATGACACACGTGCAATGTTGCCAAATTTACAGGGAAATAAAAAAGAAAATCCTGTTATTTTACACCACATATATCTTGTATACTCTTAAATATGAAACTTGCATTCTTATTTTGCAAAATGGGAATATTAGATTAGATTCTGGTAGTAATCTGAAAATAATAATAAATTTATAAAATTATTCATTTTTTAAATTTTTGTAGCCTCTGGTTAAGATAAGAACTTCTTGGTTACATTTTTGACGACATTGATTCATCAATTCATTCAATTTAAAAATGGTTGTATTTTCGCTCTTTGAAACAAATGCACATAGATTAGTTATACATCGTTGAAATCTAAAATAAAATACCTTTCTAATGTGGTACCCATATAAAAACTTTGGCATCATAACTTGAAATGGGGGATTCCCCCATTTTTTATATAATTTCACCTGAAAGTATAAGTAAAATTAAGACTAATGGTGAAAATCCGGTGAAAAATTATTAATATATAATAATTATATTAATAAGCGAGTTATGGTCTCCAAAGTTTGAAAAAATAGATGTGACGTCACGAATATATTGTCATATCAACTTGTTTTCTTCGTGAACCTAAATGTTCATGATACGAGGTCTGGCTATTAAATAACGAGACTGCTTATGAAAAAGAGTTTTATTTTAAAAATTATTTTATAATCGAATGCTCCCCTTCAATGTACTCCCCTCCCCTCGCCACACACCGTTCCATTCGTTTTTTCCATTGCTCAAAGCAATGTTGGAAGTCTTCTTTAGTAAGAGCGTTTAGGAGCTCCGCCGATTTTCGCTTCACCTCTTCCATCGACTCGAACCGGGTTCCTTTTAAGGCAGACTTGATCTTCGGAAATAGAAAAAAGTCACAGGGTGCTAAATCAGGCGAGTACGGCGCGTGTTCGAGCACTGGAGTGCCTCTAGCGGCTAAATAACGCTTCATAGACAGCGCGTTATGAGCAGGTGCGTTGTTCTGGTGCAAAATCCACGACTTGTTTTTCCACAACTCCGACCGTTTCTTACGAACTCGTTCTCGCAGTGTTGCCAAAACTTTCAAATAGTACGTTTGGTTTACAGTTTGACCCTTGGGAACCCATTCAGTCATCACGATGCCGTTGATGTCGAAAAAAACGATTAGCATGGCTTTAAATCTTCGGTGCTCTCTCGGCCTTTAGAAAACCGTTTGTACCGTTGGAAAACACGCGCACGAGATAGATAATTCTCACCATAGGCCTCTTTCAACAACTTATAGCACTCAGTCGGAGTTTTTTTTTTAGTTTAACGAAATTTTTTACATTGATCCGTTGCTCGTGTTTTTCGTCACAACGTACCGGAATAGTAGACACTTCCAGCTATCCAACGCTGCATTCGTTTCCCCCCTTCCCCTCTAGGATGCCTTCTGCGTGCGCAGTCTCGTTATTTAATAGCCAGACCTCGTATATATGCTATTTCTAAATTATATTTATAAAAAAAATAATTAATATTATAACACTGTACAAGTGTACCTACTTCATAATTGGAAGTGTATTTAAATTATTAAGTTTAATGCAAGATATTTATATTCAAATAAAAACTCGCTATTCTTTATATAATTACAAGCGGTCTTTCAGTCGCCAATCAAAATATTTTCATTTTCGTAACGAGCCGCTATAACAAAACTCCCTTACTTCCGAAGTATTTCAATTGAATCCTTTTATTTCTTTATTACATAATATTCATTATTAACAATATACTAACTTAACCTATGCATTATTTCTCAAATTACGATACACCACTAAAATGGTTCATAAGAGGATATTTTTTGTCGAATTAACCGATTTCGTATCATCGTATCTCTTATGGTTTTCGAGGTCTTCATGCAAGGCACGTTTTTGGGATATTCTGTATAAATGGATTGTCTAATTTTTTGTTCTCATTTTCAAGTAATTTTTTTTAATTTTAAAAAGACATTGATATAAATTGCAGCTTGTCAATTTTTCATTTTGGTTCAAATTTGAACATGCAGCTATAAAAGAAAAACTTAAAAATTGCAAATGGCTTGAAATGTTACATTGATGTAATTTCAAGACAAGAATGCCATAGGTCCGATTTTCTTTTGTTTGCACTAAATACAGTCTGTCCGTTTATTGATTCTCACGATTGGGATCTCGGTTATCTTGAGATATGAAATCGGTTAATAAACCATTTAACAGATGTATTTGTTTTTCCTGAAACAAATGAACAAAGATAAGTTATACATTGTAGGAAAGCGTCGACATAAAAATTATAATTTGACATCATAACTTGAAATCCAACTGTGAAAATAAAATTTGAGCATCTCGATTCGTATATTTTAAGATAACCGGAATTCCAGTGATGATAATCGAAAAACGAGTACTTGTATAAATTGTAATCGGATCTATGTTAATAAGATTTTTCTATAAATTACATCTCTCGACTCTCCGTTCCTAAGTTTGTAAAAAAAATAACAAATCACCTTGTATAGTACAAAGTATGGTTTCACGAATTTAAATTTCTTTATTTGATGTATAAAAGAATTTGTCAACTCTATTCTCAAATTCTGAAATGAAAATATAAATTTTATAAAATTATTTATTTGCATTTTTAGGGCACTTGGACAAGGCGCGTTTGGTGAAGTCTACCAAGGATTTTATCGGCAAAGAAGGGGTGATCCAGTTGAAATGGCAGTAGCTGTTAAAACTCTTCCCGAAATGTCAACAAATCAAGCAGAAATGGATTTCCTTATGGAAGCTCTAATCATGTCAAAATTCAATCACCCAAATATTGTCCATTTCATTGGAGTATGTTTCGATAAACACCCGAGATTCATTGTTTTAGAACTTCTTGCCGGGGGAGACTTAAAAAATTTCTTGAGAGAATCTCGTCCTAAACCAGTATGCCATTAAAATATTCATGTGAATATTTATAATACAATAAATTATTTTAGGAACGAGGAAGTCCTTTAACGATGGAAGATTTGATACAAATTTCAATTCACGTTGCTCGAGGTTGTAAATATATGGAAGACAACAGATTTATTCATCGAGATATTGCAGCTAGAAATTGCTTACTTACAACTAAAGGTCCTGGAAGAGTTGTAAAGATCGCTGATTTTGGGATGTCCAGAGATATTTATAGGTACAATTTAATTTTTTAAAGATGTCTGATCAAGGTCATCTTCGAATTGTATGAGTTAAGATTTTAGCTCTACCCATTCTATCAAATTTAGTATATTGTTTACCTAGTTTTTATGGGGGTACATAAGATATTGGTATTACTGTTATTATGTTATTATAAAAATATGTGTTACAGCATTCAAAATTCAAAAATAAGTGAACTGATAAGTTTATTAGCGAATGTGAAACCAGATTTGTAAAAAATAAGATACTCATACAGTGACATAAAATAACGTTATATCGACGGTTATTTATGATGTTATGAATCAAGTTAATGGATCTGAAATAATAAATGAACTTACGTTACAGCGACAGTATTGGCAACGAGCATCGTTTAAAACTGGCATGTTCTAAATTATTCGAAATTACGAACAAGTGCGTTATATCCATCCTTATCGCGCGTCATTCTTGTCAATGCAAATATGAGAGAGATAAATGTATACCAAACAATTCGTTCATGAAACAGATGACCTTGATCAGACATCTTTAAAAAATTAAACTGTATGTATATTGTTTCAATGCTTAATGCCCAATTGCACTGCTTACATTTAAATTTTTAAATCATTTGTAGTAATAATATTAGTTTAATTTCGTTGTCCCGCATCCTAAATTTAGCTTAAAACTATTAATTTAAATTTAAGAGTAATTTCTGATTTCACCAACCGTTTCTCAAATTTTCATTAATTGCAGTAGGTATATGAGTTTTTGATAACGGGTGTTTCCACAATTTTTTTTATATTTTTATGTTAAGCTACATCAAAAATATCCCAATTTTATTATTTTTTCCATCAAATTTATAACAGAAGGAATCTAAGGTTAAATGATAACTAAAACTAACAAAATTGCCCCTTAACCTTCAAATTAATTTTATTAAAAATTAAATACATAGGTACTTGAAAATTAACAATTCTAATATTAAAATTTTAAAACATTAATAATGATAGATATATAGTGGCGCTCGAAATCCGTTACATAGGCATTTAATATGGGAAAATGGAATATTTGCTTCCCAATAAAACTGATTGTTATAAAACTTTGAACACATGTTCGTGCCCACCTATTATATTATTTTAATAATAAATTGTTTAAAATTAATAAGAGATAATTAAGAAAAATTAAAACAAATATAAAGTAATAATTATTAACATTTGTGATTATATTAAATAAATATAAAGAAAAAATAAAGAAGTTTTCTGGATTCGAATCTATGACCTTTCACATAAGAAGCAAAAATGTTACCAACGTACTACAAGCATCTTTTGCCAAACTTTATTTTACAAATGTTAATCATTATTACTTTAAAATTGTTTTAATACTTTTTTTAAATTATTGCTCATTAATTTGAAACAATTTATTATTAAAATGATGTAATAGGTGCTCACGAATATGTATACAAAGTTTTATAATTATCACTTTTAATGGGAAGCAAATATTCAAAATATTCTTTCTCATGGTAAATGACTATGTAACGGATTTCGAACGCCATAAGAGAGTTTATAATAAATTAATTTACAAATAATTTAAATGAACGCAGATCAATTGACGATATAATCACAGTTTATAATTAGATAATCATTCACCCATAACTCTCGGTCCCTAGATAAATCCAGTTTTCTCCCATATTTTTCAGAGTTATTGTGACCTCTGGCAAGGTTGACATGTTGAGTAATCTTGGTTACTCTGTTTAACTTTTCCTAATTTTGTACTTTTGATGATGAGAACTTAGTTCTCGAAATACGTATTTAGTTATTATTAAAATTAATTTTAAAGTTAAGGTGTAATTTTATTACGAGTAGTTTTAGCTTTAAATTAATAACATCCGAGAAAAAAAAATGTTGAAAAATACTTGCGATATCACTGCCCAAATAGAGAGATATCCTGCTTGCCCGCTGTGAGACAGAAGTAAAATGACAAAAAAGTAGAGTGAAGACAGTGTTAAGTACAAACGTGTAAACAGTGGCGGTGGACAATGGTTCACAAGGCGTCCACAACGCTCGTGACCACGACCGCCAATTTTCCCGTTCCACTTGCTTGCAAACGTCGCGGGCCGGAACATAAGTAGTATAAGATAGCTGCTGTTGCTGCTGCTATTAGCATGTAGATGTTGTGTAGCAATAAATATGAAATTTAAAAAAAAACTGATGTGATCAACATCATTACCTTCCGTCAATGTATTTTATTCTGCCTTTTATAAATATTTTGAAGTAAAAAATTATTTTAAAGAAATTATGAACGATAAAGAATAATAATTGGAATATGTTTATTAAAATAATTTTCATTTAATTAGCAAAGAAATATTTAAATGCGAATGGAGCAACAAAATTTAAAATATAAATTCGATTTAGTATAATTAGCAATGCCGTTGCAAGTGGCCATAAGTTGAATATAACTACATTTATTATTTTCTAGGTCTGATTACTATCGTAAAGGCGGTAAAGCTATGCTCCCAATAAAATGGATGCCTCCAGAAGCATTCCTCGATGGAATCTTCACAAGTAAAACAGATGTTTGGTCATTTGGAGTTCTACTTTGGGAAATTATGTCTATGGGCTACATGCCATACACAGGTTGTGCAAATAGGGACGTTATGCAATTGGTTACTAGTGGAGGGAGATTAGAACCGCCAGCGAATTGCCCAGGTAAGAAA